>JAYKKM010000267.1:692500-810000 GCA_035772405.1 Chrysogorgia sp. JL179-B06 | reverse complement strand
TATATATATATATATATATATATATATATATAATATATATATATATATATATATATTATATATATATATATTATATATAATATATATATATATATATATAATATATATATATATATATATATATATATATATATATATATATATATATATTATATATATATATATATATATATATATATATATATATATATATATATATATATATATATATATTTTATATATATATATATATATATATATATATATATATATAAATATATATATATATATATATATATATATATATATATAATATATATATATATATATATATATATATATATATTATATAATATATATATATATATATATATATATATATATATATATATATATATATATATATATTATATATATATATATATATATTATATATATATATATATATATATATATATATATATATATATATATATATAATATATATATATATATATATATATATATATATATATATATATATATATATATATATATATATATATACTATATATATATATATATATATATATATATATATATAATATATATATATATATATATATATTTATATATATATATATATATATATATATATATATATATATATATATATATATATAATATATATATATATATATATATATATATATATATATATATTTATATATATATATATATATATATATATATATATATATATATATATATATATATATATATATATATATATATTATATATATAAAACTAATGTATTTTATTTCTACTTTTCGTTTTTCTAATTTGAATTGTATAATTTTCAACAGATGTTATTGTCTATGTATGCCATCTATATTAGATTACTTTAATTTATTCTAATATACTTACTTTGGTTTCATCCATGGGATGATGGAGTTCCAAAGCGTCCCCATCCAAGTTATTCAACTGACCTAAATAACAAATAAGGAAATGTATTCAACCAGGATTGGAAATTTGATTCGGAAGACAAAAACACTGGAAAACCAAGATGTGACAAACTGTCTCCTTGAATAACGAAGTCAGCATCACGATGCATCTTACTGCCTTCGAAGTTCCATCTTTTTACCTCATTTCGGATAATGAATAAGCACCAATACTTTGTTTTGAAAGTGCTGCAAACACTTCAGGCTTTCTGATTTTGGTCGTATCACGTGGTATATCTGGCGAAAGAGATAGTTCCACGTTCATCATGGCGTTAAGTAACGCTTTACTCACTTTGCCCTTTTGGATTAATTTAGTGTACTTACCAGACAACAATCCGATAAATAATGTGAACGATTCTACAGTGATAACAGAGTC
This sequence comes from Chrysogorgia sp. JL179-B06, assembly GCA_035772405.1. Taxonomy (NCBI): domain Eukaryota; kingdom Metazoa; phylum Cnidaria; class Anthozoa; order Scleralcyonacea; family Chrysogorgiidae; genus Chrysogorgia; species Chrysogorgia sp. JL179-B06. The sequence goes on along the minus strand of JAYKKM010000267.1, from coordinate 808,664 downwards.
TTATACTTCGAAGTCAAGAGTTCCCTATCAAACAAAATACACCATGGATCACAAAGGACTTTATCTCATTATGCAGGAAAAAAGGACTGCAATTACTTGATTGGAAATACTATATAACAAATTGAATAACATGGTTAAAAAGAAGTATAATTCAGCCCGTTGGGAGTACATTGTAGATTTAACAGGAAAGCTGAACTTAAACAACGCCAGACCATTCTGGAGACAGTTAACTCCAAACGTAAAGGAACAAATTTAGTGTATCTTAAAGAGGGAGATAAGGAGATCAGAAGGGATTTAGACATTGCCGAAAATTTGAACATGTATTTCGTATCAGTGTTCACAGACGAAGACCTTCCGACAATAAATCGTATAGTGGACAGCGAACTAAACGATATCGTGTATACATCATCTCCTGGGCCTGATAACATTCCTCCGGTTATTCTGAATGAATGTGCCGCTTATCTGTTGTCATCATTAGTACCGTAACGTATAAATTAAGACACACAGGGAAACGCTTGGAGTTTCAGCATTTTAAGTATAAGCAACAAACAATCTGAAACTGTAATACAATATAAGAATAAGACTATTCTAAGGATAAAGTAAATATTCGTTAATAAATGTTCAGAACAAACTCAGACTACTCACATATGTTCCGAGCAAATTTCCCCGTCCATAAATCCTTAAAACTGTACCAAATACAAAAAGGATAAACCTTTCATAACATTTTAAATCCTAGTTTTTCGACAAACATGGAACCCTGATTATTATTCCATGTGCTTTCGTCCCATAGGCCTTTGCGCTATGGTTCTTCATAAAAGGATAACATGAAGTACAAATCCCAAACTATTTACAATGAACCATATATAATAAGTCACATGTTCATAAGGATTTGTGGTGAAGGAAAATTTCGGGTGTTGGAATATATACATTTTAAGACCAAACCGGGACCAGTTGCGAAAAATGCAACTTCAAGGCCTTCCAGCTGCAATTGAACCCGCTACCCTGCGATGCTAGTGCAGTGCTCTGACCACTGAGCTACGGAAGCCATTGTCGAGAGCCCAGCCACGAGTTCTGTATATATAGTGCTGGTAATGCCGGGATAAGATGCTGGGTATATTATAGGTAATATTTGGCATTTCACTCGATTAAGCTACATGTTCATAAGGATTTGTGGTGAAGGAAAATTTCGAGTGTTGGAATATATACATTTTAAGACCAAACTGGGACCAGTTGCGAAAAATGCAACTTCAAGGCCTTCCGGTTTGGTCTTAAAATGTATATATTCCAACACTCGAAATTTTCCTTCTCCTTAGGTTAGGTATATTACCATTAGGTTGGAAAATGGCAAATATAGCACCCATCCATAAAAAGAAATCAAAATTTAAACGAGAAAATTATAGGCAAATTTCTCTTACATCTATAATATCAAAGATTGGAGAAATATTATTCGAGAAATGGTAAATTTCTGGGTAGAAAGGCAAATATTTCATCAAAACAATTTTCATACTTGAAAGGTAGATCAACTGTATCGCAATTACTATTGTGTTACCACAGTTGGGCAAAGTCAAGAAACAACACCCATCCAACTGACATAGTATTTTAGACTTTTGTAAAGCATTTGACATTGTCCCACATGAACGTTTGCTTTACAAATTAAAACAACATGGTGTTGGTGGCATGTTACTTCAGTGGCTACGAAACCTTCTCACAAATCGAAAGCAAAGGGTCGTGGTCAGAGGTTCATACTCAAGCTGGTTGGAAGTTAAATCTGTTGTACCACAGGGAACCATTCTTGGCCCAATTCTTTTTTTATAATACATAAACGACTTGCCACAGGGTATAAATAGTTCCATAAAGCTTTTGCGGACAATACAAAAGTTTACCGAGAAATATCCGATGTTGAAAACGACACTCTTACTCCAATCTGACCTAGACCGTATGAGTATCTGGGCTAATACCTGGCAATTCCGTTTTAATCAAGACAAATACGAGGTGATGCGAATTACAAACCAACGTGATTCTTCAGAACCTATGTATCATTTTTTTGGGAAAACACTCAAAGTTGTTGATCAATTTAAAGACCTTAGTATAATTATGTCAAGAAATTTGTCATGGAGCGAACAATTCAACTCCGCTGTCGACAAAGCGAATTGATTACTTGGCTTGGTTAAAAGAACAGTCGGTACATCAAATATAAAAATATTTTCGATGTTATATAAAACATTGGTATGGTCTTGGCTATAGAGGAAATTCAAGAAGGGCATCCAGAATTGCATTGAAACAAAAATGTGGAGAGATGTTATATGAAGATCGTTGCAAGTTACTAAAATGGGATACACTTGAAAAAAGAAGACAGTATTTCTCTTTAGTGGAATGCTACAAGACTATTAGAATATAGACACATAACAAAGACAAGGTTTAATCATAACTATACACTATATACTAAACTTTCTAAATAGAACTGTTATAAAAACTCTTTCTTCGTTACAATAATTAATCCTTGGAACAGTTGTTCATGCCAACAATTTTCTTCAGTTTAAAAGGAAACTTAAATTACATGAATATATTATGATAATTTAATTTAATTTTTTTTAATTGTTTTTTAACTTGTTTTTACACTTGATGTAAATACAATTTAGGGAATGTCATTTTATTCATTAAGGGGATTCTCACATAACCTCTCGATTCTCCTGCAAGGACCCTTTGGTACCTTGATTAAATATTTCACCTCTGTTTAAACGAAATTTGTGTTATTCAAAAGTTATTAAACTAAATTAGGATTACACAAAATTAAATTAATACACTACAAAGCCTAAAATAATAATAAATTCCGATCAATAAAATATTTTTTGGTAAAAGTCAAAGTTTTCTGGACTGGTAATCTCTGGAAACATGGCACAGTACATTTCTTCAACCATTGAACGCAATTCGTATAAGTGTCTCTCGTGGTTAAACACAACATCGATTGGATAAACCAAGGAGTCGACAGATTCCCACCTGCTACTGTCCACCTTTGCACGGTACCTGTTTCGCTGTCTGAAGCACTTTCAAATTCCATGAGGAGAACGTCCTTTTTGTCATCCGACAATTTCATAACTTTCGCACAAAGATGGCTAATGCAAGTGCTGGCTCCATCTACCAACGTGCACAAATCACCAATACGAGGACAATTGTCAGCTGATGGTTTTCTTTGGACGGAAGTATCAAGAGGTGGCTTCTTCAATACTTCTATTCAGCAGCTCTGCTCATAGACGTTCGTTCCCGCCTGGAAATGTCACAGTATGTCAAACTAATTATGTACAACAAATAAGTATAAAATGTACAACAAATAAGTAAATAAATAAATAATATACATACACATACACATATACACAAACAGACACATACATACATATTATCTTTGCTATTATATTCTCGCTTTTTTCTTGTTTGATCGAGTGCAATGATTGCACCCTTGACGTCTGGTGTCAAAATGACAGGTACTTTATTTTTTCTTTTACCAATGATCTCAACCATGTCAAATCTAAAAAAAATCAGCAATTTAAAGTGAGAAATAAAACAAAGATTTATGAGAACTGCTGTGGGCTATATAAATTAACCACAGTTCCTCAAGGTTCCATATGCACTTCATGTGTTCAAAACACCATGTTTATTGTGTAATATATCATACACAAGAAGGGTTTCATCAGGATGTCAAATCAAATACCAAGAGGTTTGTTGAAAACCTAGGTGAAGCCAAGTTTTTTTACAAACTTCGAGGTGTTTGGACTCAACACTCCCCGTATTTGATATAACATCTGACACAGGTCAGTATTATAAGATAAAATTGAGGGGAATTTTGGCTTTGCGGATGCACACAAACCAAATATTTAAGTTCCAGCCGAAAGCGTAACTGGCCGAAACTTTTTAAAGATGCAGTTGGGACTAACTGGCCAGAGCTGGAACTTCAGAATCACACTTCAGAGTCACACTTGTGAGTTGCAATGGTTAAATTTAATGCTTTGCAAGACCTGATGTCCTTGAGTAATTAATTATCCTGTTTGAAATGCAACTGGCTAAATTGTCCTACTTACCAAGTGACCTACCATGCAGAGTAGCAGATCACTTAGAAACCATATTTAAATTACTTTGACTGCCCAGCAATTGTCCCCCGAATTTGTTACAAAGAGCTAATGACTCTACCGGAACCTTTTTAACATACTGACTGCAAAGGTGTTTTTCAGTCCTAGAGAGCGAGGCCAGGATCTCTTCATTGTGCACTTGTCTCCAATTAGGCCGAATTTGGAATGCTTTTATGGTCATTTGAGCAGCTTCTCCTCCTATGTTAATTATGAGCAAAAGAAAAATATTTTAAAAGGGTTACATTTTCCATATGCCTGATGTATATAGAATGTTTAAGGTATGATTATGGCGACCCCATCTCACTCGTAATTCAAAACGGTACACTCGTCTGTGATACAATACAATGCAATACAATTTATTTAATGTGAACTAATACACTTGGTATAAGCTATTTCACAGGTTTTACTTGATGTAATCGGCCACTGAAAAGATATGCAATGTGTGTATGTTGATATATAAGGAATTAAGGGAAACGATGCCAACAGCGAACCAAAAAATGGGGATCAGGTTGGTTTGTCTTCCGGGTGGGTTAGTGTGTAGATGAATGGATAAAAATTATAAAGTAACAAGACAAATAATTACCTCTTCTTAATTCTGTTGAATATAATCATTCTTGGTAGGGTTACTATTGCAAGTTGCTTCCAATTTTCTTTGGTTACATCTGATTGAACTTTTTGGTTGTGAGTACCTTGATGTCTTTTGATAAATACTCTTTCAGAAGCAGCAGGTCATTCGTCAGCAGGAGGAGTTGTGGTGCATTATGTTTCTTAAAGGCTAAATTCCTTAATGCTGGTTTGGTTACCTTCTTACCACATTCTCCCTTGTAAAGCTCAAGGAAACAGTTAATGTCATTTCTTTTGGCCATGTCTGTTTCCTGAGTGCTTTGCCTTTTATTATTAGAGCAGCTTTCTTCAATGTGTACCCACACTTTGCTGTGGTAGATGGTCACTTGAACTGCCTATCAGCCAATGATCCATCTTCCTCGGAGTAATGTTTGATGCAAGCAGAAGTTTGCATCCTTTTTATCGTATTTTGTTGTCTTCATCATTCTGTTGAAATGGGCACCTGGAAGCGTGCCTCCACAGGTCACTTTATATATATATATATATCCCCACAGGTTCCTTGATGTCCTTTCATGCTAATATATATTTGTACACAGCACATTATGGGGACCTCAGGGAGTTACACACCAACCTTGTGGGGACTCGTTGTACAGGCAAGTCCCCACAATGTTTCACTTCATTTATTGTTAAAAGTAATTCAACTGGCAAAGCAAAAAAACTACTGTAAATGTTTTACCTTGTTTTCCCATGGGTATTTTTTCTCACCATAATCATAAAGGATCTCAGTTCCTTGTTCAATATCCATCAGTGCAAATAAGCACAATGAGCATTTTCATTTTGGCATTCCGTTCTGTGTATCGATGGTTACCCAGCCATCCCAGCTTTGGGCCAAGTTCATTTACTTCTGGTTCAGCTGTTGCATCATAGCTATGGAAGTCAGACAAGTGGGCAAAGGTTAGTTTAATGTCAGTGCATTTAGAGTTGAGAAGTGTTTTTTGGATTAGCGTATCCATTCATATATCTTTACAGAGCAAAAATAGCTATTTCCCAAAGATTCAAATTCAAAACATTACTTCTCTACCCATTATTTTCATGCTTCATTCTGGGTGTCTGTGGAAAAACCTTGTTCTTGTCAACCGATCTGGTCTGTCAATATTGTATATTCCGCACATAACAGTAAATAAGATGAATTGGAAATTTGTCTTCAGTAAAAATTATATATTGAACCATTTGTGACAGGAATTGAACCTGGCTTGCATGAAGGAGGTGAAAGGTAGTAGTGCAGATTCCAAATTCTGATGTTCTTCATAAATTTGGAACGTCAGTACTGGTACCAAGAAAACAGTGTGTTTTGTGGCCATGAGACCAGGAAGTGTTTTGTTATATACCAAGTGTCATATGACAAAAATGCTGAGCAAAAGCTTCAAATTGTTATTCCCTGGGGAAAAATAAATATTATGTTGCCCACTAACGGTCAGTCATGGTTTTTGGACTACCATGCAAGGACCGTTTGTTCACTCGGAAAGCAATAAAAACAAATGTTTGGACTCAATTTTGCGACACAGCGGTTTTTATTGGGGTACAATTACAAGGTACTGTATAAAATGGTATGCCAACCCAAAAGCCCATCATTCTTACCTTATTGTTTGAAAAATAACAGAACCAAATAATTAACCAACAATAGTACTTGTCCAACTTATCCACACTTTTTCAGTATTTTGAAAATAGTAAACGTAGTAAACAACTAATTAGTTCAGCGAGGTGTCACACTTCTGCCACCAAGATGGATGCAGTTTTCAGCTCTCCTTGTCTCTTTTGCATATAATTAAAGTTGGACAAGTAGAGTTCAGGGATAACTGATGTTTAAAGTGCTGTAGTATCTAAATTCGTTACACCAGATCCTTAAAATATTTACACAATATAAAATCTGAACAGGGCTTTAATATATACATATATCTATGCCGTTATAAGTTAGTTGGATGTGGGTCATTTTTGGGAGGACACCCAAAAAGTTGATTTGAAGAACGAAAAATCCACACCATTCTTAAAAGTAATACACTAAGACTTACCATAAACATTTCCCATTGAAAGAGAAAAAGTAGCATTCATCTACTTCCTCCTCCCTTTTTTCTACTTCTTCTTCCGTTAGCAATTCACCTCCATAAACAAGCAGAAATAGCCTTTTGCAAAGGAAGATGTAGTGAAAACTGCTGCCAGTCCTGCAACAAAACCATTTCTGAATTAATTTTAATCACAATAACAAGCACCACTATAGACATTTTATGTAAGTTGGTTGGTACAGTATTTTTATGTTCACTTCATCTTGGAAGTGATTGTGTTTAGTGTATTTGTCTCCTATTGTGTTAGTTTTGTTTATTATATACATAGCCAGTTGTTTGTTATTGGTGGTGTCACAGATATGTTGTTCACGGAGTAGTATCTTATTGTTTGTGTCCTGTAGTGTCCAGTGGTAGCAGTCCAAAACGATTTTAAGTAGATCGCTGGAGGCATTTTCTAATGTCGTTTCACAACGTTCTCTAAATTGAGGTGGTTGGTTGGTTTATGTTTAATTTTGAGACCTTCGGGTGTTGTATTTGCTGTGGTGTTGTGAATCGTAGTCCGTTGTTTGTCTCGTTTGTGTTTGGCTGTATCATTCGGTGGGTCCAGATTGTTTGGTAAAGTTTCGTTGTTATTGTTGGTTATATTGGCATTGTTTGTTTCGTCATGTTCCATATTGTCCTGGTTGGTGGGATTGTGTGGTGAGTCCTGATTGTTGGGTGATCCATTGTTATTGTTAGTGTGATTTGGTTCAATTTCATTAGCTATGTCCGAGCAGTGGCGAAGCCAGCGGTCATGCTAGTCATACTCAGCATGACAAAAATTTCCTGAAAATATAAAAATAACCACTCACAATGCAGGAAATGCCATTTAGGGGAATCTATATTTCAACATTTTCCGGGGGTGCATGCCCCCGGACTCCCATTTGCGACGATCTTCGCCACTGAGTGTGAGGATACTGTCATTGAAGTTTGTAATGTCAAAAAGGTATTGTCTCAACCTCATACCCAGTCACGTAGCACCGAGATTCTGGGTGCCACGTGTATGCCAATAATATTACCTTGGAAGGGAGGGTCGAATCGCGTCTATTGCGTCGTTTTATAGACTCACGGTGAAGGAAAATTTCGATTAAATAATATATTATCTGCTTCGAATGTACTTATTTAATGAAGGGTGTGCTTTGTATTCTTCCCACTGGTTATGGAAAGTCTTTGATTTTTTATTTTCAGTCCTGGGTTGCTTTTTGCAAAGGATAAATTGGACGAAGTTCTGATCAATTGGCAATCGAGTCGTGAGATATTGGTATATCAACAGCTACAACCATTCTCATAGAAGTTTCACCTTTAAATTCTATTAGTTGTTTACTAATAAAAACCTGGCATGTAAATAGTGTAATATATAGGGATAAATTTGACATTGAAAGGGCCGATCATTAAGAAGTTGGGTCTCGACACAAGTGCATGCTGGATGACATGCTTTGCTGGACTCGCAAATCTCAGACAACTGAATTAACATGTGCAAATTGAATTTGACGATAAATGTGCAGATATTTTGCTCTCATGAACAAAATTATATTTCTCTGCTACTAAACTGTAATAATAATAATAATTTATTAATTTATATTGCGCGTTCTACATGACGTGATGATCGAATGCGCATTACAATGTTCATTAAAATAGTTAGATACATATACAAATGTAGAATAAGTACAACAAATAAAATAATATAAATAATAAATATAAGAAGAAAGAGTTAACATATGCTAATCTATAAAAAAGCGACCTAAGAAGCCTCTTAAAACAGTCCACATTCTTTGCGTTACGAATGTCTGCGGGAAGATCGTTCCACAACTTTGGAGACGATGTAATAAATGCACGGTCCCCAAGTGTTGCATAGGTCTTACATGATGTAGGCTTAAGCAGTAGCTCCTTGTTAGATCTAAGATTATACCTCCCAATGACAGACGATTTAATCAAAATTAAATCCTTAATATACGAAGGTGCTAACCCATGAATAGCCTTAAAAGTATTAGCAAAATTTTAAATTTAATACGAAATCTAACTGGTAGCCAGTGTAACTTTGATAGAAGTGGGGTAATATGGCAAAATTTATGCTCCATAAAAATCAACCTTGCGGCAGCATTCTGCACTCTTTGCAGCTTACCTAGTTGGTATGCAGGTACACCATATAACAAACTATTACAATAGTCCACCCTGCTCGTAATAAATGAATGGATCAAAATCTCTGCTGCATTCTGCGACAGACACTTCCTTATGCGCCTTATATTATGAAGGTGATAGAATGCGGCAGAACACATTTTAGTAATATGGGTTGCCATGGAGAATTTCTCATCAAACCAGGCACCCAGGTTTCTTACTGATGGAGAAGGTGTGATTTCACAATCACCTACTGTAATGTGATCAATCTTAACCTTATTTAGTTGTTGCTGAGTTCCTATTACAATAAACTCAGTCTTATCCTCATTTAACATAAGCATATCAGAGCACATCCAGTGCTTGATGTCATCTATACAGTTTTCCAATGCGTTGACTGCTGCTTCCTGATTGGCCGAACTTTTAGGGCTGAATGATAAGTAAAGCTGCGAGTCATCTGCATAACAGTGTACGTCAGGTAGATGACAACTGACAATATCAAAAAGCTTACTCTCGTAGGTGTTAAACAGTAATGGACCAAGACACGATCCTTGCGGAACAGCGCAATGAAGGTGAAACGTATCTGAAATGGTCCATTGACACACACACGTTGTGATCTTCCAGATAAGTAAGACTCGAACCACGATAGCACTGTTCCATTAACGCCAAGTTTAGACTGTAGACGCGAAATAAGAATGTCATGGTTGACAGTGTCAAACGCTGCACTAAGGTCCAATAAAACGAGTTGTGAAGCAACAATAACTGACACATAAGCAAAGTGTAGGACTTAAGGGTGTCTGTAAAAGCTGGAACCTATCCGGATCTCACGCTGAAACCACAATCATCCGAAAGCTATTTAGTGTACAATTAACGTATAACTTTCGAGGAGAAAGATGGATAAGAAACGCTGACGTTGTGAAATCGGAAAACGTTACTTTGCTGCCTGACCAAGTTTCGGAAGACGAAAGGGTAAGGTAAATATAAAGTTGAGTGATATAAATGTGTTGTGCTGTATAGGCAGTGTAGTGTAGAGATACAAATAGAACACTCTAAAAGGTTGGTATATACTACCGATATAGTGTATAAGTGCCTTTGCTCGAAACGTTATACTATATACGTTATACTACAAACTATTTCAGGATAATTATATCAACTTTTACAGTGCGTATTCGTCTTTAAAAACACATCGTTCGTGACCCAAACTATCAAAGCCCAGGAGGCAGTTAACCTTTTGTTTCTCAAGCAATACTATAAAAATAAATCTAATACAATGTATGTACTAGTTCGGTTATGGATTATCTTTTGACTTGAACAACTTGCGAAAAAGAATATGAAACCTCTCGTACTGTTCCAGTTCTTTTCTCACACGGTTAATCTATCACTATATAATCAGCTCAAGTGACATGGCTTTCGCTCCACAAGAACTGGTGGTTTTTAGTACTTTAGGTTTATCATACAGAAGTTCGAGGTGCTTCGAGGAAATTTCACATAATAATTATAAGTTGTGTTAATTTCATATGGCATGAAGGCTCAGTGTCGATTAATATCTTTCTATCGGCATCGCTCACCGCTGGGACAGAATGCTTTGGAATATAATAATATACAAAACACATACGTGTATTTTTATATTTAAAAAATAAGGAAAATTGACAGTATGTTCTTACTTTATTCTGCATCTCGAAGTCGAGTTTGGCCCCTTGTGCTTTTCCTGGTGTTCTTGTTATATGACATAACTCATTTAAGTTTGTCTGCATTGCCTGACCAGATATGACCGGGGAAGACATCTTCCACTAGATGTCAATGTCAGCAGAACTTGTTGGTTATAAAAACGATCTTTCACTTTGTCTTCATCCTGGGGAAGATTTTTGTCTGACTTTTATAGTCCCTTCTCTGCACTTTGAAATTCTATTGTACGATGTAACCCTTTTCCATCTTTGAATTGAACAGAGCTTAGTTTGAAGCCAAAAGTCTCTCAACCTTCATTTTTAATTCGGAATTTTCGACGCTGTTGTCGATCTTTCAATTCAGTGAATATTTTACCACTGTTTTCCAAATTCTGTAGTTGTTCAACCTTCTCTATATATCCATACAGACTTTTTTGACTAAAATTGTGAAAAAGAATATGAAACCTCTCTTACTGTTACTACACCTGTTTGATTCATTAAAATATTCAGAAAATATGCATGTTATTTCATACAATTTCGATGTCAACAGTGCTAGAATGCACTGGAAATAGACAGGAAAGTTCGAGAAAAGAGGAAGGTTGCTGGAGTATTATAGCTCGAGAGTTCCGCATTGGAAATAATGTTGCTGCTAGACACGCTCTCTATTATGTATGGAAGAGCAATAGGAGTAACATACGAGATAAGTCGTCCAGGAAAAGCATTACGATTTAGGGTGATATTACTGCAGTATTTTGAGATGATCAAAATAGAATATTGTGACGTAATTCATCAATTGTTAAATGTTGTGTCTATTCCTTAGGTACAGACTACGGTATATATGTTACGTATACCAAGCATACTATTTAGGAATACCCTTTTTAATTACCATTAGACTATCGTCAAATAGTTGCCAACACACAACAGAATCACAATGTCCGATTTAGGTTGTAGTAAAGTTAGGTCAGACATAACTTTTCGTCACATAAAGTAGTAATATATATATATATATATATCAATGTGTTTGGGATTGGGCACGAGCTCTCTAAGCCAATCAGAATCAAGAATGATTTGAATGGACCAATCAGAGCACAGTCCAATCCCGTATTTCCAGGGGCGTTGAAGCTTTTTAAGGTGTGGTCACCCTGTAAAGAACGACCAGCCATCAAATCAGGGGGGATATGCACCTGGTCGTATACAAGAGGTTTTTTGTATTAAAATTATTCAAAAAGTGGTCGCGGTCAAGAGTATATATATCACTTGGGTCGTGTTGTTGTACGACCAGTTTTTTGATAATCCTGAGTTGAACGACCAGAGAGATTGAAGGTCATTCAAGGTGAATAGTGTTAAGCAAGTACTGACGTCATTTGCTATACGGGGTTGAAAGCAGTGATGAACCAGGAACAGGATGTTTAAATTCTAGAATTTAGTGTTTCTAACAACTGATGATCAGTGCGGAAAGTTTGCCCAGAAACCAAACATGTCTAAAGTGTTTTACTTTAAACATGTTTGGTTTCTTGGCAAACTTCCCCCACTGATTATCAATTATTCGGAACACGAAATTCTACGACTAAAATATCCTGTTCCTTGTCCATCACTGCTTTCAACCCCATATAGCATCCGTGCCAGCACTTAGACAAATCATCATTCACACTGTGATATATACTCTGACACACACACCTCGTTTTTGAAAAAAAATACAAAAAATTCTATTATACATAACCATCATACCTCACCCGATGTGATGTATACTTACGTGCACGTGCCATCCAAAAACGCCATATTTTTTATTTGAAGACTTGTAATGTTTTTTGAAATAAAAATAATCAAACAGTTTGGTAAAAAAACTGTCCTATTTTTATTTGAAGAGTAGTAATGTTTATTGGAATAAAAAATAAACACACATTTTGAATTAGTCATAGAAATTTCCGCCATGGAGCTCTTACCTCGACGCCATCTTATGGCCGAATGACTGATATTCTCTAGTTACTGTATATTTAAAAATGATAGTTCCTCAAAATATTTTAAGATGATATATCTCATAAAAATTATTTTGATGTTTTTCCTTCTAAAAAGTTTGAGAGATAGTTGAAAAAAAACCTCAAAATAATTTTAGATGAATTATCCAATAAAAAATATTAGAGATGTAAAAGTGTTTAAATAAATTTGGAGGAAAAACCTCAAAAAATTTTAAGAGAATTGTAGAGTATATAAGCAGATGTTATTTCATATTTTATCAGTTGTGTTGTGTTTTGCTCGCTTGTAAGTTGTGCTTCGGTACAAGACTCTGACATCTTCCGATGTTCTGTTTTTTATTAAACTGCATCGGTGCGCGATCAACCCGTAGTCGAATTTGCGATTCGAATGAGATTGACTCAGGTCCATAGCGACAGTACTGGTCATCCCTTGTTCAATGAATTGCTTATTTTATGCAAGGTTTGTTCGTTAGCATATGATGAAAGAGTTAGCTATAGTAAAAACACACACACGATGGAGAAGTTGAATGAATATATATATTTTACACACACGAAACAATAAAACTTTTTACACAAATAAATTCGTGATGTCTTTGAAGGGCTTTCTGTGGGGGTATAAAACCCCGCGATAGGTTATCCCTACAAATTAAAATATAAATATTTATGTTTTCATTTTAACCATGGTGTCTGTACTTTCGAAGTATATGAACGACTCACCCCGAGTGTCCACATACTAATACTAATGTTTACTATTTATATAGCGCAAATTAGCATGTGTATATGATCAAATGCGCTTTACAACATCGACAATTTATTCTATTATATTCAGTAACTAGTACCCAGTAACCCAATCAATTTACCTTAGCTATTTATTTTTACAGTTTTTATCATCATTAGTTTTCCTAACTATTTATCCTAACCCGCCCTGTCAACTTCCCTGTGGGAGGAAACCGGAGAACCCGGAGAAAACCCACGACTTTCGGCAGAGTGTTGACCAACTCTTTCCACGTGCGATCAAATGTCCGAACACAGGATTGGAACTCTTGACCTCAGAGGTGGGAGGCAGTGGCCCTGACCACTAGGCCACCGAAGCCCCCACACGCTCCTCTTCAATGGTATCTTCGGTAGGGGGGGGGAGGGATGACTTCTTTCTGAGAGAAATATAAAAAACATAATAAATACATGTCGATTTTACAGACAGTAAAAACATTATTGCTATCTTACATTTTCTTCCTTCTTTTCTTGCAGGATGGAGACCGTGTTGTTGGCGACGTTGGGTTTTCTTTCTTGGTCCATCTTCGTGTTTTTCTTTTAACTTGCTTTGAAATCGTTTTGATTTGAGATGCGCCTACGTGTTTATTTTATAATAACCGTCTACGGTCTATTACAATGGTTTGCGGCTTTAACCAATCAGAGTTTCTATAATCAAACCCTCCCCCGTAGTTATCCAATCAGAGCTCGTTCATTAAAGCCTTCATGTCAAAACAATTGAATTATTATGGGTAGGAACAATACGTGTTGTTAAACGATTAGGGATGCGAATATATAATAAGCGTCGTGTTCTATTCGCTCCCTTTATGTCAAAACAGTTTGATTAATAATAGGGGTATTGGGATACAGCCGTTTTGTTTGTGTACTTTGGAATAAGCGTTTTGTTCTATTCTCTCCCTTTATGTCAAAACAGTTTGATTAATAATAGGGGTATTGGGATACAGCCGTTTTGTTTGTGTACTTTGGAATAAGCGTTTTGTTCTATTCACTCCCTTTATGTCAAAACAGTTTGATTAATAATAGGGGTATTGGGATACAGCCGTTTTGTTTGTGTACTTTGGAGCTACGATTTTTTAATGAGTTCTAACCCTAATTACTTGTAGGGATTAGCGGTCATTTTGAAGGGATTAGTCCCTGTGAAATATATATATTTCCGTAGGGGTATATGTTTAAATCGTCTATTTCTAGATATTTAAGCATTTTTACACTTATTTAAACATATTTTTATGCTTTTTGATACTTTATTTTACACTTTTCACACAATTTAGTATATATTTTTGTATCCCCGTTAAACTATTTTGCGCGATAATATAAGTATTGGGGAGAGAGTTCATTAATTCATACATGTCAAAAACGATGATAAATGGATTTTAATGTTTAACGTACAAATTCTGGATTGATACAACACATTGTATACACGTCTGCAAAGAAGATATGCTTGCCAACGAGATCTTCTTGATTTTCCTGTCGATGAACCACAGCAACAATAATTCCAGCTTCGACACCCATTCGGGTATTAAGAACAGAGGTAAGATTAAAATCCTTTAATATTACCCCGCATCGGTCATCTAGCCAAATTTTATCCTGGTCATTTAACCAATTGTTATTTTCGGACATAAAGTTAACCACGTAAAAATCAGAGTCTGTGCACACGGCATATAAAAACTCAGAGCTGTATAACTTCACGTTATCAAGTTTAATTTCGTTTATATCTATACTTGTTGCCATCGTGTCTAATAATAAAATGTTTTTGGAGATGTCTATATATACAAAAGGATTAATCTTTTACGATGAATATATATTGATTGGTAAGATATACTCTTTTACCCATCTTATCGTGCTGGGGTGAATCGAATTCGATTTTAAAATAATTGTTATCTTCATCTTTAAAAAAAAGGTCATACATCTGTATCGGTTCGCCAGCAGGTTTGGGTATGGGTCTTGAACCCATTAACTGTAGATTTCGTTCACGAGATAGATCTCCCATAGATATTATATCTAAAAATTTTGCTTGATTGATGGTTGATGTCGGTTCGCCAGCGGGTAGGGAACCTATTAACTGTATATTTCGTTTACGAGAGCTCCTCATAGATATAAATTTTGCTTGATTCATGGCTGGTAGGGTGGAGGTTCTTCGATTGCTACATGCACAAACTGCCCGATCAAATGTGTAAAATCGTCCGATGAGTAGGTGTATATATATTTCTCATCCCATAACAATAGCATCTTATATAGTATTATATCGGCACATGCATTGTTTGGTAACATATCCACTTTACGACATTCAACCACTTGATATTCAATGTGTGAAAAATACTTTGCTAAATCGGTCAGTATTACCAACAGAGGATTTTCTTTAGTACCTGCTATCATTTTGAAAGTGTTTTAAAAAATATATAACTTCTAACGTGTGTTTTTATATCTTACCCTGCAACGTTTTACCCGATAAATATTTTGGGGCAATGTGTACATGCATTAAGTCAACAAAAAGATTAAAAAGATTTACATGTATTAGTATTCGTCTTATAATATTGATTTTATCATTCAACCAATGAGAGTACCCCGATTTTTTATTAGGGAATTAAGTTCAACCAATCAGGATACCCCATTTTTTTTAACGTGTTTTTTATAAGCGTTTGTTCCTAATTTTTTAGTCACAATATCATTATGGCTCGTGTGAAGCAGACTCATAAAAATTTGGAAAGTGGAAAATCAATTGCTCGGGTTGAAAGTAGGGGAAAAGATATTCCTAAAATGTTAAAACAACGTCGTCTAGAGCGACAAGAATATCGTAATAAGGCTCTGGATATTTCAGATGGTGAAACATCATGCCATCAAGAAATCAGAGGAAAAAAGAAAGTCAAACATTGTACAACTAAAGACAACATTGCACAGTCGCAATTAAATTTCGCTGTACCGATAGCTCAAGAACAACCCAGTTACATTCTACAACAGCAAGCGAAGTATAACGCGTCGCCACGGCAAGCAAAGATACCGTCTCTACCCCACCAAGTAAATTCACCTCTACTACCGCAAGCGAAGTATAACGTGTCGTCGTGGCAAGCAAAGATACCGTCTCTACTATCGCAAGTAAACCCCCTACCACCTCTACTATCGCAAGAACAGTATAATATACCTCTTCAAACACCGCAAGCAAAGTATAATACATCTCCTATTCCACCGCAAACGATCTCACCACCACGGCCCGAAGATGAATTAGATAATTACATATACGATATGCCCATTGATTTCTTCGGACAAATCCCTATTCCTTCTCCTGCGAATTTAATACGAATGTGTGATGAAATGGTCCCCGTTCAACAAGGAAAACAATTATTACAAATTGTGGATGAATTAGCAAATGCTCTTTCCCCAACATTATCTCCTATTCCTCTTTCGCCACCACAACTACCACAGCCACCTAATTCACCCCAGCCATTATTCCCAGTGTGTGAAGAAGAGGAAGAAGAAGAAGAGGAAGACGACCGAGAAGTATTGAACGATCCACCATTGAAGAAAAGATGTTATAAACGTTCGTTAATATATATGAAAACGTGAAAAAAAAGGCGATGAACATCATGAAGAAAAACGAATGACAATCTATTCGAATTATGATCAAGATATTATTTGTACACAACGCGATAAATATCGTGAGTTAGAGGGTCTCTATATTGAGAAACTATATATAAATAAACAATATTTGCAATGGCGTTCTAGAAAATTTACGAGTGACCTTATGGAAAAACGATATATAATGGATAATAATAAGGATTTGAAAAGAAAACATGATTTAAAAAAAAGAAAACCGAAATGTATAAAATGATATTGTTCTAAATAAAAATATCAGTAATGTGAAAACATGGAGGTGTGGAATGTCATGGTAAAAGAACTGGCACGTTTTGAAATAAAAATCAATAAAAATATGGAACAAAGTGTGTGGAAATGTCTTGACGAACATGAGAATTTATTTAAAAATATTATTGCCCATTTCAAATGTCCACGTGAACTTTTAGATGTCTATAATCGCATGGATCGCCATGAAATTGGACAAATAATAGCATTTTTTGCTTTAATCCTGTGTTTTTTTAGATATAAACACATTGATAATGAGGAATATTATATCAAAATATTTGTACGTCAAACAATTAGATTTTAGAAATTCGCATCTTAAATTCATTTTATATCCCCATGATAAAAAACACACGTCGTGGTTTTGGTTGTGGAATATATTCTTTGAATTTTTTAAATTAGTCTAAATACAATTTTTCAATACTCTGTATTATAATGTCAGGATCTTCAAAGTTAATATTATACGATTCTATAATACTCTTAATAATAAAAGTAGATGATGTAGTATTATTAGATGTAATCCTTACCCTTATAGAATAATTATATATTATATCCAAATGCGGGGGGTAATATTGTAAATTAAGGGGTCTATTATTTTGTATAATACTATTATTTTTAACTATATCTGAAAATAAACTAACTTTAAACTTATAGGGTTTACTTGTCTTATAATATAATTTAAACCAATAAGAGTAATTCTGACAATTTTTATAACAACAGGTACTGGGTGGGGGTTTCGTTATCATAAGCTTAACAATCTTATCGAGATTAAAAGTATAAACCCTATCGTTATTAGTTTTAAGTTTTGATATAGGGTTATGATTTTCGCAAAAGAAAATATAACAACATGCAAGTTGATACACTATTTTCTCAAAAGTATTTAAATTATGTAGATAATAAAAAGTAGCCTGCAAATAAAACGGATCTATAAATATAAATAAATACAGCAATATGTAAATTCATGACTAAAACAACGATTAAGTCTATGTAATGTATTACAAAGATAAGATCCTCCATACCCTTGCTCATCATTAATAGTAATAGAAAATAAAGTGGTAAACATCATTTCTTGGGTAATAACTGGTTTGAATTTCAATAAAAAAATTATCAGAATGATTATCATTCAAATGAAAAATAGATTTCACTAATGTTTGAGAGGGTATTAATAGTAATGTATGATAACGTTCACAGAGTTTTGCACCATAAATATAATATTTTCGTTGTGTATGAACAACGGGTATTATATAGTGTTGTTTATCTGTTAAGATTCGCCAATCCCTGCATTCATCTTGATGCATTTCAGGTTTCATTTTTTCAATATAGGCATAGTCTTTATATCCCCGACCAATTTGTCTCGATTCAATTTCCATACATTCGATAATTCCCCCATAGTAATAGTCACATAAGTCACAGACGGCAAATCATAATCCAATGTATCGGTTACGAAAATGTTGTATATAATAAACAATTTTCAAAATCGTCTTAATATTGGGACCGTGGTCATTAGCTTCTGCATAGCTTCTTTTATCACCAATGTTTAACGACATTCTCAAAAACGAATGATGGAACGCGTATGTTAAAGAAATCGTCTTGTATATATATACTATTTTCCCATTCTTATAATATATATTTCTACATGTAGAATTTAACACGATTTTGATCAAAATTTGAAAAAAGTATTATTGTATGTATAAACTAATCCCACGACTATATAATATATCAACTGATTTGACGTGTATGTGTTTTAGAACAACATTAGGGATTCGTGTCGTTAATCCCACAACACAGCATTGCGGCAACTAATCCCTAAATATTTGTTTAGAAGGAATCGCTAATTATGGATTCGCATCTCTAATTCCTACAACACACATTCATTGTACATGAGTATCACAAATCATCGGGATGACATGAAAGCTTTAATCAACGAACTCTGATTGGTCAAACTAATCTACCCCCAGTAACACATAGTTACGCAGGATGCTATTATAAAACCCGATGTCGAAAATAATTAATATCAGTCTGAGTGTAGGAGAGAGAGAGATGGCAAAAATATTTGAGATGAAGAGCAGCGAAATTAAAGAAGTAGATGACTACATCCCGTTAGAGACAAACCTCCAGAAAGAATCTGAAGGGACGACTATCGAAGAGTTGTATGCGGGTAAATATAATTGTGCATTAAACAAATGTAAAGAAGAAATATCCCAAGAACGACAGAAATTATTTTTATCGCGAATCACACATATAATGGATTGTGAATGTTACCAGTTTAAGGGAGAGAGACCCAGTTATCGTGAAGTAACTCTTCTCGAACTTCAAACGAACAAGTATTTTATTTATCATTGTTATGATGGGAAGTTAAAACCCTACAAAGAACTAACTCGAAGGGAACGGTCTACTGTCTACTATCAATATCGATGTCATGGATTAGACTATTTATCTGAAAAAAAATCAAGAGATTATTTTAGTCAAAGTGAACTTGTAAATAGATTAAGTTATTTATTTCGTAATGTTTTTCCCCCGAATGCTATTATCGGATATAAAGGTGGTGATAAAGAATCGTCGTTAGTTAAAACACTTCAAGAAAAAACTATTTTACATTGTGTTAATCTTGAATATTTTGGAATTGAGAAGTACGATTATTTACTTTCGTTTTATAATCTTAAGCCAAGAAATTGTTGGTATCATACTAGTGAACCCACATGTTTATTGTATCATTGTAGTTTGTTTGAATGTCTTTTATTTGCTGCATGTTTGTTTCGTAAATTAGAAGATGGGGATAATGAACGATCGGTACTAGCTATGTATGATAAGGAATTTAATTTTTTAAATTTATTCTCTCCTGAACATTTTTCCTAAATAAAAAAAATACACTTGTGTCTTTTGATTTTAAAACAAAAAAATATTGATTGTATTTTCCTTTTTATTTTTAGAAACACAAAGATTGTTTAAAAAATTATCAAAAGTACATTTGACAACTGTTTATATTTTAAAAATAAAACGTACATTAGAACGGTATTATTTTGTTAAAGATGTACATGTTATCAAAAATACTATTTTTGTTAAAATAGGAGAGAGAAGTTTTAAAAAAAATAAGATGATCTTAGCAACCCTTTGTACATTTAAATATATAAAAAATGATATCATTGTACGTATAGTATAAATAAAACGTTCTTAATTTTTTTTCTCTTATTGGAATTAAAATGAGTCAGAAAAAAATCATCCATTATAATGAACGTTTTTGGCTTTTGAATCCAAGAAAATACGGGACAGTTGCTTTAAAAACAGCAGACAATTTATATGAGTTTCAACAATCTCCTTGGAAACACGGCGTAATACCAACGAGTTTTCTTAACGGTTTTAAAATTAAAACAAATATTCGTGCTCCAGGTCCCTATAGTGATTTTTCATTGACATTTAGTGACCATAGAAAATTTCAAACAGATAAGCAGAATTATCGTATGGGAGAATTAGAAGCAAGAAAAAAAAATTGGTATAAACGAAAAATAATTGATAGTATTGATGTAAAATTTAAAAATAATATTAGAGAAAAATATAACGATGCAATAGGATGGAGTATTGTTCAAGTTAAAAAAGAGATATTCGAACAGGGTGATCTGGGGACATATATTGGAAAACCTAATAAACCCTATTTTAGCTCTAATCAATTGTTTATTGATCCTGAGCAAAATTTCTTTAACGATGATCAACGTTTTGTAGATTTAGCTTATAATTTACCTGCTGACGAAGATTTTATATTGATTCAAAACATTCAATTTATAGATGATCATTTTTTTTATAAATATGGTATTAAAACGGGTGAAGCGGATAAACCCTATAATGAATACGATATTTCTATTGTTTATTCTGATGGATATACGTAGATAGGGGTATATATAAAGATCGTTTTATCAAAGAGGCGTGTCATGGCTATTTTTCAGCGAGTACAAAATCAAGAGGGATATAAGATTTATCATGATTTTAACACAATATAGTTTATGTGGAATCCGGTTTTTTTTGGCATTTAGTAGGAAGTGTGGAAATTGAAATATCAAGATATCATCTACTAATATCTATTGCTGATTATGAAACATATTTACGGTATAAATTTATACTGGAAGTAGAACGTTCAAAAAATCCCAAAATGTATATTATACATCAAGAGGAACACGACATTCCAGAAGAATGTTATGAATTTCTTCGTAAAATATGTGAAGCATGGAATGATGACCTATCCCCACGTATCAACGACAAAAGAATTGGAGAATATTTAAAGATACTAGATTATGATAGAAAACATTGTTTTAGTTTATGAGTGTTTTAGGAGTATTATAGCATTATATTATGATTTTTGGTTTTATAATAAAACTATAAAATACACTTGTAAAAAATGTAAAGGGGAATGCGAAATGTAATGTGGATTACCCTAATTTCATCAGTGTAAATTTTAATGAAATAAGAGCTTATAATGTAGAAAAATATTCAATGGACAATAACCTCTTATGTAACGAAATAATACACTGAATGTATTTTTTTATTTTTAAAAAAACTAATATATTAAAAACTTTTCAACATGGTTTCTGGGTTTATGATATACAAGTCCTCCTTTTTGAAAATGTCTTTTGATTTTTTTCGTTTCCTAGTTTTGCAATAATTTTTACTACATTAGCTTTTTTTTTAAGCTCTTTTTTAAAATCGTTTATAAAAAGTTTGCCGTATTTATTGACTGTTTTATTTCCTCCACGTTGCCTTTTTTTCCCTTTAAAAATACCTCCACGTTGCCTTTTTTTCCCCTTAAAATCACCACCCTGTAATTCTCTTATTCTTCCTACCATTGTTATGAAGCTTGTTTTCTCTCCCAATAGTTATCACCATAGTCTGCAAAAATTTCTTCATGGGCTTTTATATGTTTTATACTTTCTAAATACATTTTTTTATTATTGGGGTCGTAAACAAAATCGGAATTATTTTTATATATAGAACCGGTTTTCCCATTATTCGCATAACGTGCTGCGGCGGTGAGTTGTCAAATAAGCATCGATACAAGTGTTTGCATCGTTACAAATACTATATACAGCATTAGTGTTTTTTACCATATTTTACGATCCAATTTGACCTGTTGTTTTTTTGACCCGTGTTAATAAGAAATATTACGATCGGGTTTTAAAAGGTTTTTTCCAAGCAAATAATCCTTCACCCGCATTGGGGATCGTTGATTTCTTGATACGTAAGTTATTTTGTTTTGCTAAATGAATCCAACATTTTTTTGTTTTTGCTGTTCGTTTACGACATCTTATTTTTTTTAAGGTTTTACTTCTACATTGAAGAACGTGACGTATACTTTGAGATTTATCATTGGGTCTTTTTTTTCGAGGTAACTTAACTCTTACCATTTTGTTTTAAAATATAGTTTTTATTCCTAAATAATCATTATTTTTTTTCATGTGTCTGAATAAATTTTACCAAACATTCAACTTTATAGATAATATCTTCGGGACAGTTGTATATTTCTTTTTTTAATTCTGTTATTCTTTGTTTTAAAATCTTTGATGATAGGGGTATTATCTTTTCTTTATCTTCTGTAAAATTTAGTAAACATTCCCTTAAAAGATACGGCGTAAATAATATTGAAGGATCATTATCTTGAATTTCATACCCGATATAAGGTGCGTTAGACGATTGTAAATAAATTTCAATATACACAATTTCACTCATTTTTTTTTATCTCTTTTTTTTGTTTTAGTTTTTTTTAAATGAGTTCTTTATTATCAAAAAAAATCCCGCCTATACTTACGTTGACTTGTATTAATATACAGGATTCATACGATGTTACTATTGATCGTGTTGATGGAGAAGACGAAAACATAAATAAAAATAAAACGGCGTGTTTTTCTTGTTTTAGAAAAAAAAAAGATGAATGATCAAAAAAAATTAAAATATAGTCAAAAAGATATAGATAAAATTGTAAGTTTATTTAATAAGAAAGTAAGAAAAATGAAAAAATAGACGATTATTTTTCTGTTAATCATATAGAAACTATTAGTAGAGAAAAATTTAAAGTCACTGAACAACATTTTTCTTTGGATGTTTCACGGGAAAAAACGGTTAATTTTATTAGTTTTATTCAATCGTTATCGTTGGTTTTTTCTTATTTAATTAACATTGCACGGGCAAATGTAAAAAGTGATGACGATTATGTTAGATTTATCTTTAGTAATGCGCCAAAAAGTTTTTTCTCTACAGCCGTTTTACCCATGAAAGACTTTGACGTTAAATATTTCTTAAATATTATGGAAAAATTTATGCAGAGTAATAAAGAAATAATAGCTAATGGATGGAATAGTAAGGTAATAGTTCAAACTTTTCCTGCAGGAATAAGTACAAATAAAAAAAAAAATAGTGTATTAAGGAAAAAAAGTATTTATAATAGTTTGAATAAGGGAAATGCTACAGATAAAGGCGGTGTGAAAAGTAATGTAAAAAAATATGGCCGTAAATTTCGCACGGGTGTATTTTATATTCTTAGCCATGTATTATTTCGTACAGTGAAAGATTGTTGTTTTGCTTTAGCAATATTAGTGGGTTTATCATTTTTAAAACAAGACTATAAATATTTTATAATGAAAAGAAAACCAAATAAACCCGTGGATGATTTATTTACGTGTGAAGAAATTCGAAATGTATATCGGGAATGTGGGATCCCCGAGGGTAATGTTGATGCTACACAGTTTAATTTTGTATATAATAATTATTTAAAAAAACAGGGTGTTGATTTGTTAGTGTATGCTGACACTCATTCCGATAATATAGTTTATGATTCACGAACTGATAGTGAGGGTAATCTTATTAAATTGACTAATGAAATTGTATGTTTATGGTTAAATAATAATCATTACGATGTAGTCTTAAGCATAAAGGAATTTTCTAAACTCAGCACCAGTTCTTTTTGTGTTAAATGTATGAGTTATTTTACACGCCATGAATATGTCGATAATCACCTATGTGCTACAAATAACTTAACTTGTTTACGATGTTATAAATATCCGAATAAGTGTAAAGATAAAAATAATAAACTTATTTGTAGCAGTTGTGATATAATTTTTTATGATGAAAATTGTTTTACAAATCATTTAACAAATAAAATTTTTAAACCTTCTCATAGTAATTATAACCGTTTAACACCGTGTCAATATTTGTTTTATTGTAAACCTGTAACAAAATTTGTCCTCGATTCTTTTTCATTTTTTCTAATACAACAGTTAAACATGATTGTAGCAAACGATTTTGTTTTCATTGTGATAAATACATGAAACAACCTCATTTTTGTTATGTGAAAACCCCTTTCACTTGAATATAACAAGAGGAAAGAAAGTGAACCCACTTTATTTTTTTTTGATTTTGAAACAAAAGTAACCGAAACTAAATTGCTCGTACCGTTTTATTGTATCGTCCAAAAGGTATGTAAAAAATGTCAACATATTGAATTTAAAAAAACAAAAATATTTGAAAAAAAGGATCAAGAAATTATCGATAATACTATTGAAAAAGTTAGTTGTTGTGGGAATAGACAATTTATTTTTGATAACAATGTTATTGAAACTTTATGTGAATTTATGTTTGAACAAACAAATTCCGTTTGGATAGCTCATAACGGGGGTAGATTTGATACTATTTTTATTTTAAAATATCTTTTAGAAATAAAACAGATAATGCCGAATACTATAATGAACGGTACTAAAATAATGAGTTTAATAATTAAAGAACAAAATATTAGAATCCTCGATAGTTATTTGTTTTTTAGTATGAAATTAGCGGATATTCCAAAAGCAATGGATCTTCAAGGGGAATGTAAGGGATTTCATCCTTATGAATTTTACGATTTAACTTATGAGGGTGAAATTGTAGATCGGAAATTTTTTGATACGAAACATATGAATACAGCAACACTTAAGGAATTTGAAAAATGGTATTTAGAAAAAAAGAAAGATAAATATATATTTCGTAAAGAGATTTATTATTATTGTTGTAGTGATGTAGATATTTTAAGAAAGGGATGTGTTAAATTTTCTACAATGATCGGTACCATAGGTCATATTACACCCTTTTATGCAAAGAATTGTATTACGATTGCTAGTTTAGCTTTGAAAGTGTATAGACTTAATTAAAAAAAAAAAAATTGTGTAGGAATTATTCCTGCTTCGGGGTATAGGGGGGGGTGTAAAACAGAGTTTAATTGCTATTGATTGGTTAGATGAAATTAATCGAGAAATAGGAGGAAATTTAGAATATATCTGTTCACAAAATGGGGAGAAAAAATTCTAGGACGTTTTGTCGATGGTTTTTATAATGAAACGATATATCAATTTCATGGTTGTTTTTATCACGGATGTCCCAAATGTTTTGACCCCTATGCATTAAACGTTCTTACAAACGAAAAATTTAGTAATTTATATGCAAATACGCAACGTTTTTCTTGGACAATAAAAAATGCCGGTTACAAATTAATCGAGATGTGGGAATGTGATTATTTAGAAGAAAAAAAATATACACAGAAACAATTAATTGAAAAGAAAAGAAAATTTTATCCGTTTACTCCTTTAACACCACGTGACGCATTATATGGGGGACGAACTTCCCCCGTATGTTTATTTAAAGAAACAAAACCCAACGAACGAATAAGTTACGTAGATTTTACATCGCTATACCCTCATGTACAAAAAAATTATGATTTTCCTGTGGGTCATCCTACTATTTTACTGGGGGAGGATTGTAATAAAATAAAAATCAAGGACATATTTGGTTTAGTAAAATGTTGTATTTCACCTCCTCGAAATATTTACTTTCCTGTTTTACCTGTTAGAATAGATGGGAAATTATTATTTCATTATGTTATAAATGTGCTGTGGATAAATGTAATAAATGTGAACATAATGAAAGCGATCGATACTTGACGGGTACTTGGACTAGTGTTGAGATTAATGTTGCTATAGATAAGGGATATAAAATAATTGCTCTTTACGAAATATATCATTTTGAACACAAAGAAAAAATCTTTTCACAATACGTAAATCAATTTTTAAAAATCAAACAAGAATCTTCAGGAATTCCTACGGATTGTTTGAACGCAGATGGAAGTAAAAATGATGATAAAATTAAACAGTATTGTAATGATTATTTAAAAAATGAAAATGTTTTTTTAGATAAAAAAAAATCCCGGATTAAGAACTATTGCAAAAACATTTTTAAATTCGTTATGGGGAAAATTTGCTCAAAACGAAAATAATACACAAGTGTGTTTTTTAAACGATTATGAAGAATTATTAAATATTGCCAATGATAAAAGTAAAAAATTAACATCGATGGAATTTATAAACGAAACATTATTACGTTGTACATATGAAAAAATTGATGATGCAACAACCCCTCTAAAAACGGGAAATGTAATCATTGCATGTTTTGTTACTGCATATGCACGTTTGAAATTATACGAGTTACTCGTTAAATTAGACGATCGCGTTTTATATTTTGATACAGATTCTGTTATTTATATATCTGATGAAAATAATTATACTGATGTTAAAACGGGAAATTATTTAGGAGATTTAACGAATGAATTAAATGAAAATGAATGGATAACAAATTTTTGTTCAACGGGTCCAAAATGTTACGCGTATATAACTAATTTAAATCAGGAATGTATTCATGTCAAAGGTTTTACTTTAAAAAATGAAACAATAAAAGAAAAATTGAATTTTTTATCCTTGACACAATGTGTTAAAAATCAAGATCAGATCATCGAAATTAAATATCACAATAAAATATGTAAAGATAAACTTAATCATATTTTTATTGAGGATGAAATAAAAAAATTTTCATTTACATTTAATAAACGTGTTGTTAAAAATAATTTTAATACGATACCGTTTGGATTTTTAGATAACTGAACAATGTTTCATTACCATTTCAACACCCTTTTATGTTAACGTTATGTGGTCCTAGTCAAAGTGGGAAAACATATTGGATATTACAATTATTGAAAAATATTAACATTATGATTACACACCCGCAATTGTTAAAATTGTTTATTTATATTCAATTTATCAACCTCTGTACGCTGAAATGGAAAAAGTTCTTGCGGAAAAAACAGATATTAGTGTTGAATTTATTGATTGTCAAAAGGGTATTCCCCGCATTACTGATATACAAACGAATACCCGTGAAAATACGTTAATAATATTAGATGATCTCATGTTAGTTGCAACATCATCAAAAGAAAATCTTGAAAGAATAGATAATATTGCAACTCAAGATGTCCATCATCGTAATATTAGTGTTATTTTTACATGTCAAAATTTAACATATGGTAATGGTAAATTGCGAAATTTACGTGTCAATAGTCAATATTATGTTATGTTTAAAAATTTAAGCGATTATAATAATATGTATACGATATGTGATAATAAAAAAATTAATAGAAATAGATTTAATAAAGTATTAAGTGAAATTAATGAGAAACCCTATGGTTATTTGGTATTTGATAATTGTAGAAAAGGGTATGAAAATTGTAGAATTAGAACCAATGTATTTCCACATGAATCAACGATAATCTATGATTTGTAAATAAATGTAAAAAGAAAAATAAATGTTTGTTAAAAAAAAGTATATATAGTAGGGGTGCGTGTATGAATTTTTTTTAATAACATGGCAAGAAGAAGATATATAAGCAGGAGGGGAATTATCCTTAGAAAAAAGAAACAAAAAGGGGGTAGTGCTCTAGATATTTTTGGACCTTTGGGATCGTTAGTTGGAAATCAATTGGGAATTGGTATTCGAAAAAGAAAAAGAAAACAAAAAGGGGGTGCTCGAGGTTCTAATTTTGTCAATATGTTTGGTTAAAATAAAAATCCATAAATCACTGTAAATAATTAATTTTTTTGTTTAATTAAAAATTGGCATTATTAAAACTACAACATGACTGATTGTTATTACTCTTACAATTTTTTTTACATTTTTTATTATATATTCCTACGAGTACACTACCTAAAATTATTTCCACTTTTTTTTTTAATTTAATATCGTTTTTTTAGTTTAATACGTTCATTTTTAAATATTTTTTGTTTATTATTATTTTCGAATTTCATTACGACATTGATTGTATAAATATAATAAACTCCAATTTCCACACACGCCAGTATTTTTGGATTGTAATTGTTTACTTTGAATATATTGAAATGTTAGTCCTTTTTTTACACTATAATCATACCAATATTCACGTTTATAAAACGAGACATCTTTTGCAAAACTATGAAAAAAATTCATATGTTTTTCTTTATCCACCCATATAGCAATCCAATGTTGACCGTTTTGATCTGCTTCATCCGTATTCCAAATCCAACACGAGGGATAATAAATTTTTTTAGGAAAAATATTTGCAGGAAATGTACCCAAATAATATTTATTTAAAAACTTATTTATTTTTGAAATTTTATTAATCTCGTTCGTAAATAAAAATTGGGTTAAAAAACAATGTAAATTCATTGATTTTTGCGTCGCCATTTTCTTCGTGTTGTATAGGGTGGTTTTGAGGCTATAGGAATGTGGGTGGTGAGTGATGTAGATGGTTCTTCGTTACTCGCAAGACCCGAAGTGGTTTTTCCCAAATTTATATAACGTTGTCGTAATTTTATATTTCGTATATAATAGGCAGGCATATGTAATTTTTTCAATTCTTTTAAAGCAGCCGTCTGCTTTTGTTGTGTAAGATTGAACATGTTTTGTTTGCTGACATTATGCGTTAAATCGTATAATAAATCATGATGGTTTATTACAACACCGTTTATTTTTATTATATCTGTACCCCCAATTTTAATTTTTTTCCTTTCAAGAAATTATTTTATTTGTTGACCACTTGCCACAGTCGGTGTTTTCCTTACCTCGGGTGATTCATCATTGGTCACCTCATTTTCAAGTTCATTACTTTTTCTTTTCATATTTTGTTGTCTTTTTAAAAAACTAACCATACTCTCTGCGACACGTTGATCATTATTAACTTTTTTCATTTCTTCTTTCATTTTATTTTTACTTTCAATAAGATCGAAATTATTTTTGTTGTTAATTCCCTGCAATAATTTTTCGTTTTCATGATCAGTTTTGATTAAATCTAAAATTTCATTTAATTTACTCGGATTAATTAATTGCATTTTATTTACTTCGGTCATTTTTTTTTATTTGTTGGTTAAGTAATTTGTATGCTTTTTGATATATGTTGATTATACGAAAATCCTCAGATAATAATATTTTTAAATCTTTTTCTTTTATTTTGTTCTTTGAAAACTTATTCAAAATATATTTATTATCACTGGAAAGTTGGATAGAAATTTTATTTAAAATATTTTTAGCAATGTATTGTAATTTATTAATTAATTGAGAATCTAACAACGTATTTTTTTTATCAATATCTGCTTTAAGATATTTTTTT
Organism: Chrysogorgia sp. JL179-B06; assembly: GCA_035772405.1. Taxonomy (NCBI): domain Eukaryota; kingdom Metazoa; phylum Cnidaria; class Anthozoa; order Scleralcyonacea; family Chrysogorgiidae; genus Chrysogorgia; species Chrysogorgia sp. JL179-B06. The sequence continues at coordinate 779,036 of JAYKKM010000267.1, read as the reverse complement.
AACGATGGTAAAAAATCCTTTTTTTTTTTTTCAAAAGCTTTTTTCTTTATTTTATTTAATTGAACTAATGTTTCTAAAAATTTTAAATCATCTTCGCAACTTGATGAAGAAGAAGTAACGGAACTTTCACTATCCATTTCATCACTAACATCATCGCTAACAACATCGCTATCATTTTCGCTATCAACTTCATCCTCCTCATCATCATCATCTCTTGAATTATCATTTTTTTCGTCTTTTTTTACCTCTTCTTTTTTTAATTCATCATTTTTTTTATGCGTAAACTGAAAACGGTGGAAATACAAGAATATGTTCACGATTTAGGGGTATTTTGTTAATAACTGTTTTTTTTATTTTTGGTTTATTTATTATATTCTTTGTTGTAATGGGTTTTGTGTTCTTCATTTTTTTTGTCACAAATGTTGATAATTAAATGCTGTGTAATAATCTTGCAGGGGTATTTAATCCCACTCTAATTTCATTTCGAAATTCACCAACAAATATTAACGCACCTACAACTGTATTTTGAGAAAAATGAAAATCCACATTAACATTTCCCGAGGGTCTTATGGGTAATACTGCAAGATGAGAGTCTCTATTATCTGTTAAATCAAATGCTAATATAGAATACCCGTTTATAAAGTCATTATAAGTCATGGGCATTTCTGAATAGTTGCGATTTAATACCGAACGTAATTTTGAGTAAGCTTCAGCATGATTTTCAATTCTCCCGACAACAGCGTTATTTACTGAAACTTCAACATTATCATAATTAGGCCAGTTAAACTCAAAAATATTATGAGTATATGATCCGTTCCAATTTGCTAATGGGGAAAATACAATATATAAACGTGTAGGAACGCTACCATTAAACACATCGATTACTTGATGTGAATTTCGTCCTGCAGCAAAGGATTCAGTAATACAACGATAATTGGTAGTATAATATAATGTTTCTTTATTATGGGTCACCATCCCTATATTAAGCGCATTTGATAATTGTTTTTTGGGTTTAAATACAGGAATTTTTATTTTAAAATCGTCTAGGGTAATTATAGTATCAGCAACGGGCATATTCGCATGATTGGCACCCATCATTACAATTGTATTTAGTGCACGCGTTAAACGTAATTCAACTTTATACGCTGTGGGAATATATATTTCAGAACCACCTTCGCTAAATAATGAACAATCAATCTCATCTATCAAATTCTGCGATTGATTTTGAAATGCAAGTACTTTTTGTCTCCCTCCTGCATTCACGACATTAGCATTATCAGTGAAACCCGCGATATCGCTCATATGTTCGGCTGTATCTAAATATGCTAAATTAAGCTCTTTAGAATCTTTATATCCCGACGGTGTTTGACGCGTTATAAATTCTATCCATGATGCAAAATTATCTGATGGTGTAATTAAATTTTCATTTATTTTTAATTCTTTTGTTTTCCACATTGTACGAAGGGGTAATGAAATCATCGAAAACCCCGATGCTGCAGGTGCTATAACTCCAGCAGCATTTCTAATCGATACTCTAGCCATTATTTTAGCATCACTTGTTTTCATTAATCCAACGGCGTTCCCATGTCTTGTAAACGTGTATACTGTCGATTGATTATCGACAGGCGTTGCAATAATTTCAGTTTCACGACATTCCGTAAACGTATCATTATAGGGTGATGAAGTAAAAAATTGTAAAGGCTCACCAAATGTCATTTTTTTTCCACATCTTCAATTTTTTTACTCATTTTATTATTTTTTTAAACGTTAATTTTAAGAATATTTGAAAGTGTTCCCAACACTTGAGGAAGAAACATACCCAGTGCCAATGCTCCACCAAAACCTCCTTTTTGTATTTTTCTTCTACGTTTTCTTATTCCTCTTTTGTTTTTTCTTTTTTTGATATATTTTTTACGCATCATTTATTTTATTTTTAAAAAACAACAATAACCACAACAACAATAAAAATAATAATATACACAACATTATGATTTTTTTATATAACTTTTTTTTTATTTATACTTTTTTTTACACAGTCTATCTATTTTGTAAAAAACGTATTACATTTGGATCTATTTTTTTTCTCTTTTTTTTATTATCACTTGTATAATAAGTATCTAAATTTAAATTTGAGGGTAATCCCACACCCTCATTTAATAATATTTCTTTCTTAGTTGGATTTTCTTTATTTTTTCTTTTCGCAACAAAATATGATGAGGAATAATTTTTTCCACGATTTCTACCGTTTAACAATTCAGTATAATCTTCTACGGATAGTTCATTTATTTTTTCAGTCATTTTTTTCTTCAAATAAATTTATATATATCTTAATTTCTTCACCTTTTAACGGCACGTTATTCTCATAGTTAATAAAGAACTGTAGTGATTGTTTAGCCTCTTTATCACTCATAAATAAAAAATAGGGAATTTTTTTTTTCATCATTTAATGATGTATAAGGATTTTTTTCGTCAATATAAAATAATTATTTTATAGTATATATAAAACGTTGTGTTGCATTGGAAATAATAGTAGATGAAGAAACTGAAATCGTTCCATTATTTTTTTTTTTTGATTGTGTTATTGCACTGAAATCCATTTTGTTTGCACACGTAATTCGAAATGAATTTTTGATATTTTTATATTCAATCGAATTTAAATTCCATAAAAAATTTTTCCCACTATTTACTAACACGTAAAGAGAAAAAGGATAAAATATTTTATATTCTTTAATTATCATTTCCCCATTTTTTTCTTCAAGAACAATCAAAAGCATTATGTTGAATGTATTAAACAATCAATACTAAGCGTTCCTCAATCAAAAGGAACTAATTTTCCTGTAGTATCTTTAACTTTAATATGAATTTCTCTTATAATGTCTTTTTTTAATTTTCTCAATGATTTTGGGGGACTATAATAAACTAATTGTCCATCCCCCCCACCACCTTGTCGATTCCATTGAATGGGTACTGTTGTTAACAATTCGGAACAACTATCACCAACTAACCCCAGTTCTATTTCATCACAATATATAAACATTTTATTTAATCCGTCGGATACATCGGGTAAGTAATCAAAATGTTTAGAAAAAAGGGTTCGAGGTGTAGGGTTATCTTTTTTTATTTCAAACAAGAGAGGTACGATTTCAAGACCTTTTTCATTTTTTAAACCTAGCATAAAAGCTATTTTTTTTGAAAATAATATTAATCTTTTGATTAAAAGAAGCATATTGAATACCCTTTTTTTCTACCGTAGTCTTGTTCTCAGGTGAGTTAATGCCTGGGTCAAACTTTTTCTCGTACCAGCAATTCAATTGCGCGGCCAACCGCCGTATTTGGCAATATGCGACATTTTTTGCGATTAATCGAAATTGTTGATCGTGCTGCAAGAAGCTGTATATTTCTCTGGTATATTTGCTTGGAGGTGATCGTGGTTTGTTGACAACGTGTTTTACTGTACAGTAAAGTTGAAAACGGCGAATTATTTGAAGGAAGTCGTCAATGCGCCAAGGTACGTAATATTTATCTGGTTATAGTATATATTTCTTTGTTGATTCTTTCTGAAGGTCGAATGTAATTGTACCTTGTATGATTGAATTTATATTTTATCGTTTATTATATAGTGTATATTTTGCTTCGATAATATAAAAATAACCAGAACAGTGAAGACAAACGTTTGTATACGGTCTTCACGCAGCATTTCAAACGTTTGTTCATAAAATTACATATTAATTTAACTGTTGTCTGTCAGTATTACCCGAACTCTAAAAAAAGCGCAAGAAGCCTCTGCGGAGGAGAGTGTGTCAGTAGAATAGAGGACCCACATATTTGTTGTTTATTCCAGTCTATTATACATATAAACCCTAGTGCCTATTCGTGTCTATTCGTGTCTACCTGCACAATTATAGTCTTTAAATCTACAGTACCTCCCCTAAAGACATTGATATTTTGATCACTTATTTATATAATATATATATACTTGTATATATATAATATATATAACTATGCCTTACTGTAATTACACAGTATTAAGCTTGAACTACTTAAGTACACAGTAAAATTGTATGATTGTATGGTAACTGTTGACATTTTCTGTTTTTCTGCAGGTAACAAGGCAATAATTATGGTCAGGGTTTTCATGTAATATTTAAGAAATCCATTACAACAGGGATGACATGCTTTTGGCCTGGACTCACAACAAATGCGAAAAACACCTGTAATAAAACTGTTCCCAATTGATGTCATTGTCATGCGAATTGGTTTCTACTGAAGTTTTATATAATATTGTGTATATTGAAGTGACAGAATAAAGTGAATTTTTACATTGATCTGATGTCTTTATGCGTGTATTTTCTAAATATTATGGTTTGGGCATAAGTAATAAGTAAAATATATTTCTGGTTCATACAGTAAAGCCATTAAAAGTAGGCCAGCTTTATAATTTTATAATTTTTTTAATTTACTTTAGAATTTTAACTATGCGCGCGTAATCTGACACTCGATTATATGCGACATAAGCCAAACACTTTAAGACCAGACATTTTATTAATAATCACGCAAATTCAGTTGGGAAGTTATATGCTTAAACTAATGGAATATCGTTCGTTATCACGCGTTTAATGATGCGCTCGATTCGATATACGAGTCCTTTCGCAAACTGTTTATCGCGGGGTCTATATATTTCGCAATGTGGTTCTACAATTTTAAATGTAACCAGACTAAAGTCGGGTGGTTGTTATGACAATACGTACAACCGCTTAAGCAATTGCTTTGACCTGAACTGGCTCAAGCGTAAAAAATGTCGCCATAGAAAATATATATTGATGTTCCAAAGTTGAAATTCAGCCGCTTGGGAGGGAAGGTTCCCAAGGTCTCTCGTACTTATTTATACACTTAATCGCTGCCAAATATACTCAACTACGTCGCTCCAATTTGTAAACTTGTATTTATAACCCGTAACGATCAGTATATCCATATATGTGCGCCATTCACGGCTATGCTTTGATTTCATCGCATTTATCTCAGCAACAAGTGCCGAAAAGCAACGATACAAATTGGTACGTTGAATACCGATCTTAGAGCATATGTTCTGTGTTTAAAGATTAGCGTGGGACTATGCCAATCCTACCCTCCCGAGCGCGTTTTGAAATGCGCTATTTTATCGATGGTTTTACGCTTATAACTGCTCAAGTAATATCCTATTGCAAAGGTATGAACTACCAAAAAAATCATAAAATTCATACGAAGAACATTAACTCAAGAAACAAACACATTGTTGCAATTATAATATTTTAATGATTTTTGTTTTATTTTCTCCGATTTAACACGGCCGAGGAGACTGGACCCAGACATTAACGTACCTGAGTTAGATAATCGAAATTCATTTACCTGTAACCCATCGGCTGCTTTACTCGCATTTTCATATACCCAATACTCAATGTCAACATTAACATTAATAATTACTTTCCCATTTGACCCGATGGTAAAAAAAATTTCAAATCCTTCTAAGATATTATTTAAAAATATAATTAATGAAGACAAATCATAAATTCCGTCGGGTATAATAAATTTATCCGATGTAAAAACGAACTCACTGTTTGCGTATACCGAATTATTATTTTCTTCAGGTATAAAATTCTTATAGGTTATGATAAATGAAAAAAAACATTCATCACCTACAATATTTTTAGTTGTTTGAGGATAACAAACTTGTAAAACTTCTAAAAAACATTCATTGTTCAAAGCATCAATGGGTTGTGCAATTTTCATTTCAAAATCATTAATCTAATTATTTTGAAGTCCTCTTGATATTGAATTACTAGCAATGTGTAAATTCATTTTTTTTTAAAAACTTGTAATTCAGCACGATAAAAAATTCCTTTAATTTCTTCACGTTGTTCGTCTTCTAATTGATATGTAACGGGATCGGTGATAAATACTTTTTTAATAAAAAATATCTCATTTGTCCATCGTCGAAGACTGCTTTTTTCAAAAATATTATTTTTTACTCTCGCAATACGTACACGAGTACCTTCACGTATCAGATCTTGAGTGGGAATAGGATAATTTAAATGATCACGTACTATTTTATTTTTTACTTTACGTATTTTTTCCTTTTTTTTCTTCGCGATAAATTTCAAAAGGTGTTGCACCAGCTAATGCTTTATGTGGGGAATTATTATAACGCTTAACAATAAGGGGTAAATACTGAATATAGTCAAATTCTCCAGTCATTGTTAAAACACGACGAACCATTGTTTTTAAAGTTCCAATTACACGTTCCACATGGGATGCTTTTATTTCTCTATTATACGTATGAAATACTTCAAAATTATATTTTTTACTTAATTTCGTACGTATATCTTGAAATTCTGTTCCTTCATCACTTTGAATTTTAAGAGGGGCTATTCCTTCTTCAATAAGAATACTTTCAAATTTATTTTTAACATTATTAGACGTTTTCTTTTTTATTAATTTTACCCAACAAAATCTTGAAAAAATATCAATACACACCAACCAATAACGATATTGATTATTATATTGGGCTAAATCTTTATTTTCAGCTAAATCAATTTCCCATTGTTCATTATTTTTATTAACAGCATATTTCAAACGTCTATATATTTTTTTACTACTACTATGTAATCTATAATTAGAATAATCCTCATCAGTTAATGTCTCTCCTTTTAATAATCTTGAAGCTTTTTCAATAAAGTCAGCAGAAAATTTAGTTTTTTTCTTTTTACTCATTTCTATAATAAAGAAATAAAATTAATATAATATTCTTCAAGTTCATCAACGAGTTCTTTGTCGCGTAATATTCCCATAAAATCAACTTCTATATTTTTACAGGCTAACTCTTTATTTATAGTATCACCGTACAAACATAATGTATCTTGTATATTTTTACAACATCTAAAACGATAATAAAAAATTCCTGAAATTACTGATGGACTTAAACGGTGACAAACCTCATCATCATCACTTTCTACTTTTATTTTCTTAATCTTTTCGTTGTCGTCGACGTCGACGTCGTCGTCAAAATTGAGTGTGGGTTTCTTTTTCTTCAATACTCGTTTTTTGACGGGTGTAGGTTGGGATTTATGACCTGTTGCATGATTATACTTTCTTAGGGCAATAATATATTCATCCAAGGAATCTTTCTTTTTTATATGAAAACTACCCCAATCATCAGACCATACGATTTCACTTGGCGTTGCGTTGTTGTTGTTGCTGGTTGTCGGTGTTGGATCATCGTCAAATTCCATTGCATCGGCTAATTCGTTATCTTGATGTTGATAACAAATTTCCAAACCACCCCACGCATCTGTACGAACAACCAAACGGCATGTTTGCTTTTTCCAATTTTCAAATTTTACCACTTCAAAAAATATCTGCGTCGATTTCTCTTGAATGCTAATCTTATTAAGAACATTCAACAATGGGGGAATATGATCATTTTTCACTTCAACAGCGCTATTGTATGTGTACTTGTCACATCTTTTATTTGTCGGATATACTTTGGCGAGAATAGCATTACCGTTGATTTTTTTTTGTGCAATTATTTTTGCAGACAAATCTGTATACGATTGCATTTTATAAAAATGATCATATTGTTGTCGTGCAAAAAGTTCCACCATCTCTGAATCTGTTCCCGAGTGAAGGGTAAATGATGAATCACTGTAGGGACAGTGTTTATTTTATACCCTCCTCACAATTAAAAATAATTTCCATCAAAAAAAATTTATTACACTAATAACATGTATAATTGATTACAACATTTGATGTCGAATAAACTATAGTGTTTGCGTTGCATAACTCCTAAAATTTTACATAACTTTTTATGTTGTTTTTGTGTTTTTATTTTACATTCTATTTTCTTCTCTAGAAATGCGACAAGTGCTTTCCCTATTCTTCCATTTCCATCGGAAAAAGGATGAATGGTTTCAAAAATAAAATAAATCAAAACTGATATATTTTTTCTTTGATAGTTTTTTACGTAAAATTCATCTAAATGTTCCATATATTGTTGAATATATAAAGGATCAATCCCCTCATGAAATCCAACAAATCTTTTGTTTTGACTGTAATGTCCAGCATTCGTTAAATGGGCCATAGATATTTCATGAATAGTTTTACAACATTCACTTATTTTCCATTTTTCATTTTTTTCCATATAAAATTTTCGAAGGGCAAAACAAAATCTCCCACATCTCATCCAAAATTCTTTTTCATTTTCTTCGTCTTCTTCCATTCGTATAACATCATACGCAAACACTTTAAATTTTATACAATCTTTTAATTCCATTTTTTCTACATACACGTTTGTTCCCTAATACTTTTATAAAAAATATCCCAATTCACATTCGGTTTCAGTCAGTTCGTCTTCATATATGGGATTTCTTGAAATTAAATTATAATTCAATGTTGTTTGTATATATTTTCTTATCATAGTAAATAAATCTTTTACTTCATCTTCAACCATTATTACATGTGCAAATATTTTCTCATTATACTTAAATTCTCCCATTCCCAATTTCTTAATTGTACTTCTCCAATTTTTTAATTGTACATCGACAGGATGTAATAGTGGGTTTTCATTTAAATCATAATTACGTTTGTTTAAAATACTTAATTTCAGGGGATCAAACTCAAAAAAATAACTGACGCGTACAATTTTTATACCGACATTTATCAAAGGATACTTTACCCATTTTTATATAATATATAAAATTCCAAAAATCATATCTAATATTTTTTTCAGAAAGACCTTTTTTTTGTCTTTTGAGAAATCTTCCTATAGGGTTATGTTCACGACAATAAAATATAAAACATGAAGTGATCATGATAATATTTTTAGTTGAACTACAATAAACATAAGAATTGAAAATACTTGCTGCTACCATTAACAAATAAATATTTTAAAAAAGATTTAAATCACCTTTCTCGCGCTGTAGGTGCTTAAATTTGCTTACTAAACTTTCTTTTCCATAACCCAGGGTATAATATATGTATTTTCTTTCAAACGTTAGATTTTGTAGAAAATATGTATAATGGTACTTATCTTTGGATCTTAAACATTGAAATAAATCTGAGTGGTTTTCAAGGGGTAATACAATAAATAATTCTTTAAAACAATCGGGAAATGAAAAAAAACTACAGCATAACGTGTCTGATGATTCAACAAGTAAAGTACGTTGAAAGAGTGTTCTCTTCAAGGAATATTTTCTTTGACTTGCTTGTAAATTCGGGATCATATAAGAGAAACGATCTTCTAGGATAAAATAGGATTCCATTCCACGGCTTCCTTTGATTTTTTTCATATTGACTATATAACTTACTTCGTCGTGGGGACGAATGTTGTTTTTACATTTCATCATGGGACATGTGACATATTTTCCACGATAATAATCAAATAATCCACATAACCAAAATAAATATCCAATTTCTCCTTGGTTAAAATATTGAAAATAAAGAACAACTCTTAAAATTGTTTCAATCATATTGCTGTGATTTTGAAATATTTTTTACTCTTTATATAGCTTTTTCAAATTCATTAAGCTAAATAAACACATTAATCTAAATAAAATAAAAACCCTTTTATTTTCGGGTTCATTCTTCAGTTGAATCTCATGCAAGCAATATGTCAAAACCCAAACAGTATGATCTTCACTATCTTAAAGAAAATTGTCGAAATCAAATATTTATTGTACGTAAATGTGAACAAATCCTAAATCCATGCTTTCCTATGAATCGATTATATATAAATTTGGAAGTTATGGAGTATGCAGAAAATAAAAAGCTTAATTATAAACAATATATAACAACACATGTGGTAGGAGATTGTGGTATACATAATTTCATAGATCAAGAAGTGTATATAAATTCTTTTTTTTAAATAAAAAACGCTTTTCTCGATTTTTTTTGAACTGTTTTATTTCAAATATTTAATTCTTTAAATTAACTAAATTCCCCACAACAATCTAAATATACATGTTGTTGCAACATAGATTTATCAAAATGTATTTTACTTATTAATGTTACAATATAATTTCCATTACTGCTACCATAAATCACATTAAGTAAAGATAATATATTTTCATCTTTAATAAGAACTAAATAAAGCTCTTCACCATCAAAATTTTCACGAAAATGATAATTTACTATTCTAAATCTTGAATCCTTACATTTACCATACAAAAACGTTTTTGAATAACATGGGATATTATTTATCTCAAAACAATCAAGAGTCGAAATTAACGTGGGTAATCTCGGTTCTCTATCAATAAATACTACATGTTTTCCCACTAACTGATCATAAAATGACATAGTCCAGCTAAAACCGGTTATTAAAAATCTATAATATCTTTTTCCACCATATCGTTTCCGAAATATAGATTGTTCATTTTTATCTTCCACATAAATGTTAAAATATTTATAATCATAATCAGCACATCTAAACTGATAGGGATGCTCTCTCCATTCCAAAAAATAAAACGTTGAATCGCGTGTTTTTTCTATCTCAAACAATTCAGCATGTAATAAATATTGAATGTCAGGATAAAGAATTTCATCAAAATCACGCTCTCGTACAGCCATTTAAATCTTTTTAAAAAAAACGTGTTTTCTTCTATTCGTCTATTTCCACAGAAACATTCACTGTATATTTCCACCGTATATTTAACTTGTTTAACACCCAACGTTTAAAACTGTTTAGTCTTGAAAGTTTTAATTCATCTGGATGAATCGGACACGGGTGTTTGTTAATACATCTTCCACAAGGATGTTTGTTATAATATAATCTTTCAAATCGTTCATCTGCTGTTTCTTTACGTTCCATTGTCTAACAAATATATAAACAATTTTTTTTTTTACTCTTATTTATACTGTTTCTTTTTTTTATGGGATTTTCTTCTTTAAATCTTTTAACACCATATCTCTTTAATCTACAACAACGTTTTTGTTTTGGATCTTTCCGCGGTATATAATTCGCACACACTTCCCCACACATATTTCCATTAAGACATTGTCCACAGGGATATTTTGAATAGAATAATCTATTATATCGTGCATCCACGGTTTCCATGATATTTTTGTAAAAACCATTGTAAAAACTTTACCTATGTTGTAAAGAAATGTCAACCAACGGTATTATGCGAATGTATTGAAGATATACCCTATGAAGATATACCCTCAACGCCTCAAACATATTACCTAGCTCTGGCAGTTAAAAAGAAACATGAATATGAAAATGATGAATGGAATTGTTCATGTCTGGGTGAAAACATAACAATTGTTGACTATGATGCTTCTGATCTTTTACAAAAAGAAATTACACTAATAATAGATTCTAATAATTTCATGAAAGCTGTAGCATATACTCAATAAAAACTTTTTTTTAAAAAAAATTCGTGTTTTTTATTTATATATAAGATTACATATTTTATTTAATCATAGTGATAACAAGATGAATCAAGAACAAGATCTCGTGACCTGTGTCAATTATAGGGGTGTAGCATATTATGACTATACTCCTCGTTATTATTCATGTCATTTTCTTCAAAAATATTTTCCTAACTATACATATTTGGTAGAGGATTGTAAACCTGCTATACTATGTAAAGAATGTAATCCCCCATTTTGTTCTCCACCTCAAGTCTACGAACTAACTCTGAACATTATTAAACAGGGATTACTTGAAGAGAAGGGAATAACCCTAAAAACAATTCTTGAAACTAAAAGTGATCATCTCATGTATAAAACAATTAAACTAATAAATGGTAACTCAATAATTCCACAACAAATTAATTTGTAAACATATTTATTTTTCTTGTAATAAAATTTTTACACAAAAATAAAAACTCGATATTCTGTTTCTAACTTTCAAGGTTTTTTATTTTAAAAACATTACAAAGATAAATATATTTGTTTCCCTCTACCCCTATGGTTAATGAAATTGTAGGGTTTAATGTTTAATATAGGTGTTTGAGTTTTTGCTAATTTTACATTATCATTATTAATATTTATATATTTTCCCTTCAATGATGATAAGAGGTTCTGTAAATTCTCCTCCGGAGCTCCAAACACGTCTACTAGCATCAATTTGAAATATCGAGGTCCTTGCCAATCTTTCAGATATATATAATATCCATATCTTAACAACGAGGGAATCACAGGTTCATAATTCACTAATTGTATGGGTTGAGCACGATAATAAAATGTGATAATCATGAGATTCACATTCTCCAAAATCAATCATTGAACGCAACCACATGTTTGAAAAATAATAGAAAAATATATTTGATACCATGTTTATATAGTTTTGCAAAAAATCTATAAAAGTAGGTTGTCAAACTATAAAATTTTCACAAAACGTTCAAAAAAATATTGTCAAGATGGTCTATTGCAGTTTCTGTTGTTGTGAAGTGAATTCCTTCTATAATTTTTTCATGCATTACAGATGTAAAGAATGCTTTGTAAACCATCATTATTGTTATCCTTGTAAACAGAATTACTCACGACTTATCTATAGTAGAATAGTTGATCTATGTGAATGTGATGATAGAATACAAAGATGGAAAAAAACTTATTTGGATTAATAAAAAAAATTTTTAAATACATCGTCGTTTTCGTTTGTTTTTTTTTATTTTCGTTTTCGATTTTTTAATACATCGTCTACCATTTCCAAAATTCATAAAACTCATGATCTTTTTCGGTGATATTCCGTCCTTTTTGAATTTTTTTTTTAGAACGTCGTCGTTTTTCGTATTCGTTTTTTTATTTTCGCTTTTTTTATACATCTCCTACTCCTACACTTCATTTTTTTTATGTTAACTGAAGTACGACAAGCAATGCAATATAAAAAAAAAGAACAAACCGTCTATTTATACTGTTCTGTTTTTTGATTTTTTTCTGAGACACATAAGATGTTTAAACTAAAAAACTTTATCATTACTGAAACAATGTCCGTATTACGTTATGTTAGTATATGTAGGAAAAGTATAACTTTTTTTGACTGCTCCAAAGATACTGTTCAGTGCTATTTATCATGTGAATCTCTTCTTAAAGAATATCCTGAATATATATATTTTGTAGAGGATTGCAAACCTGTTACAATAATTGAAACAAAACAATGTTCTGTAATAAAAAAAAATGGTGTGGAACAACACCCGTATGAAGTAACCCTGAAAGTTATCAATCATGGAGAATCTGGAAAAACACTAAAAATATTATCAGAGGAAGATATTCCTCATCTTTTACATAAAAATGTTAAGTTTATAAAAACTGACAAAGACATAATAATTCCTTCACTTGTATAAATTTATTTAATAAAACATGTTATTTTTTATTACATGAATTTCTTTCTTTACTCTAAAAGTTTTTTTCTTTTTTGTTTTTGTCGATGTTTGTTCTTATAATCAGCTAATTTATAGATTCTTTCACTATTCCATAATTTCCCCATTTTACCCTGACGTTTTCCATATTGATATAACGTGGACGGATCATATAGTCTACCTTTAAAATGGTAGAAATCATCAGCATAAGAACGAATGATTTCTCCCCCATATGGAAGCCAATCAAAAATATCAGCTCTTGCTTCTTTGAGATAAACAACCCCTTGAAGAAATCCCAATTCTTTATCTTTTACAATTTCACGACTACATTCAAAAAACGATATTTCATTTAATTTAAGACAATTCTGTGGAGTATGAATTAATTTCGCTGCCTGTATCAATTTTTCACCCTTTTCTTGATTACGCATTTGAAATGACCAAATCTTTCGCGACGGTATATACCCCATCTTCAACAAAATAACTGACCATTTTTTTTATGATATCGTTTTTTATACCCCAGGTTTTGTAGAAATGAAAAAAAAATTTTCTCAAAAAACTTTCATATAAATAAGCTGAAACTTTTCTTTTTCATTTATACGTAAAACATTGTCCCTCTACAAACTTAGTTTAAGAAAAAATAGCTACGAAAGAAGAAATAACGAATGAAGCTTCCTATGGAGAACCCATACCCCTGAATGGTTCCCCTCTCATATGGGATTACAACGATAAAGGAGAAGGATACGCGTACGGTGTACGTGTACGGGATACGGATACGTATACGTCGAAAGTGTTTAATTTCGAGGACTTTAAACCTGTCAAACCTATTCAGGATAATGGTGATTCTGATAGTGATGATAGTTTGAAAGCATTTTTGGGGACTGACGAAGTAAAGGAGGAAAAAGTATTTAATAGAAACAACATTAAAAAAAAAGTATATACCCGCTGTGATATTAATAGTCTTCGACAGAATTTTCCAAATCAAAAATATATTTTACGACACTATATATATTTTCCATCGGGTAAGCTATCCGGGTATAAATTATATTTAGAAGTGGTAGATGGGGGATTTCTTTATCCGTATAAATATCTAACAACAATTATGATAACTGATGATTCCATACTTAGTTCCATTAATAAAGAAATGTATTTAGATTAAATAAAAACATTAAAAAGATTTGTTTTTTCAAAAAAAGTTATTTTATTGTGTGTTAAAGTACATTTTATTTTTTTTAAAAATATATCTATTTGAAAAACACCAAATAATTTTTGGAACCCTCTACAAATTTTATCATTTTTTTTTTAAAATACCGTAACTAAAGAATATCAGTCATTCGCCCATAAGAGGGCGTCGAGGTAAGAGCTCCATGGCGGAAATTTCTATGATTAATTCTATAAACCCAAATTTGATTATTTTTATTTCAACATCGTACAACTCTTCCAATAAAAATAATATGGACGTTTTTTTGGATGACACGTATAAATCACATTGGGTGAGGTATGATGGTCGTTTATAAAGTTTTTTTTTGAATTTTAAAATATCTATCTCATGAAATTGACTACGATCACCTTGATTGACCTTCCTCTCTCTCTCTGGTCGTCAAACTCAAGGATAATCAAAAACTGGTCGTACAACAACACCAGGTTTCATGAGATAAATAATATCAAAATTCAAAAAAACCTCTTGTATACGACCAGGTGCATATCCCCCTGATTTGATGGCTGGTCGTTCTTTACAGGGTGACCACACCTTAAAAAGCTTCAACCCCCCTGGAAATTTTGGATTGTGCTGTGCTCTGACTGGTCCATTCAAATCATTCTTGATTCTGATTGGCTTAGAGCTCGTGCCCAATCCCAAACACATTGATATATATATATATATATATATTACTACTCATAAATACTATATTACTCCTGCACAATTCTGTACAATATTTTGTAATTAACATATGTTGTAGAGAATTCAATTGTCTTTCCTGCAGTATATGTGCATTTGGAAGAATGATACAGACAATAAACGCTTGATGGGACATCTGCGTATACGCTACATGGCTGACAGCCATTGAAAGATATATGCCAAGTTGTATTATATCAAATTACACCCCAAACTTGCACACCATATTTCTCTCCAATTATTCTATATAATATTCTCAAACTAACATATGCTATAGAGAATTTAATTATTTTTCGTATGGTCTATGCTGTGCATTTGGAAGAATGAGCAAGTTATTCAGGGATGTGGCTGGCAGACGATTTGTACTTCGAAAATTTCGATTTCTCCTATCTTCAATAACATCTTTGAATTAAATACTATATTACTACTGCACAATTCTGTGCATTTTTTTAAATTAAAATTTGTACTTCAAACTGCTATCTTCCATGCAAATTGTTGAGTAGACTATTCACAATATGAAACGCCCATAACAAGACTCACTTTTTTAACGGTTTTATCAATTGTAAAAATTATTTAAGATATGCAAACATTTATTTGAGTGGTTAATTACCTAATATTTTTGTTGATGATTGTTGCATGGTCCTGAAACAAATAATCGAGGAAAAAAGCGTTTAAACCTATTCGAAACATAATGTTTCCAATAGTGAATAAGATTGCAAAAGAGCTGGATTATCTACCATCAAAAGTAATGTAGAAATTTTCTTGGCCCCCAGCTTGTCCTTTCCCACATCCTCTCTACCAGCAGGGTTTTCTGCGAGACCTTGTGTATTGCGATCTTATTTGGCCCCTTTATCTGATATGAAACAAAGGAAAGAATGATGGAAATGTTAAGTACATAGTAATTAAATTGTTTATGGTTGCCACATATGATCTTTGTGAAAATAGTTAATGAAGAATAAGTAAAATTCACATAGAGAAGTGTTCTAAACCTTATTTGAGCTCTAGTGATCCAATAGCTGCTTACCTTGATTACGTCTCTTAACAACAGGTAATTGTTGTCGAGGATAACCGTCATTGCTTCTGTTACATATGAATAGAAAATCCTTAGTCGCGATCATTGCCTATATTTCGAAACGGTTTTATGACTGAAATTAGAAATGTCAATACCTTTCATTGTTCATATCACCCTTGCCACGATTTACATAAACACACAAAAGTCAGCATGTTATTGGTAGAAGAACCAGATACAAATTAACAGTAATTTGGCCACAAACGTTTCCTTTTAGCGATTTCAAACTGTCAGAAAAAATATGCATAAACTAACTATAAATTATTTTTAAGTAATAGAACAACGAACTAGTGGTAACAAACTTAAATATAGCTTTGAGAAACGTATATACCATGGTGATTGGTAAATGTGTTTATATATAAGCAGTTTCAGAACGTTCAAAGATTATTACCAATCACCATGGTATATACATGAGATGCAATATACTGGCAATTTGTGTTTCTTTTTAGTTTTAATAAATTAAAGTGAATACAAAATGAATGAGTGAATAAACATGGACGTCTCTTCGTAAAATACATGGCGAGAGGGGGGCAGGAGGGACAGAATACCCAGGGCCCTGGACTTGTAAGGGGTTTTGGAGAAAAGGTGTTTAAAGATTTATTCACAAGAAATTGAATGATTTGCAAGAAAATATATCTAATGCCGTTCTTGTTCTATAAACTATATCTAAGAGCAATTTCACATGTTCAGGACGGCGTCAACTTCTGGAGAACTGCGGCTTAATACGGACTATTTTACATGCACTACAATCGTTTTAAAAAGATTAACTCATTTCTAATTTAAGATTCAGCAGTAAAAGGGTGATTGTTGATACACATCGTACGTTAAAACAACGCCTATAGGGCCTATAGATTACAAAACAACGTAACTCATAAAAACGTACGGAAAACGTCATATCCAAATCTTGGAATAAGTGTTTTTTCGTCTTTAATTTCCGTTTAGTACATTCAGAGTAAACCTGTGTCCTTGTAACTGCTATTTTCAAAATATGTAAACATTGACAATAATTATAAGCACCATAGAAACGCAAAAAGGACAATGCTAACAATTATCTAGTGGCATAATTCACAAATATTCGTCCAGAAATTGCCGCAAAAGCACATGGGCCTTTCAAAATTTAAAATTTCCCTGGGGGACACACCCGAGATCTCCCTTACCCGAAAGACACTATAACAATCTTTTTCATACTCCGATCCACTGGGCTCCTCCTTTGGAATCCTGGCTATAATTGTAGTGTCAATAACAATTATACTGTATTATAACTACTGTACAAGTCTATTTGCAAGCCATTACTCGTATATTCCACATAAAACAAAATTAGGAAGGGGGCCCGTACACACATCGGTCCGAGAGCCCAGGGTAAAATCTCGCCGGCCTTGAAAAAAAATGCTCTTCCAGAGAGCTGGTGTATACATACAAGTTAAGAATTACATACATATAGTAACTAGGTAAGAAGTTTAAGAATTATAATTTATATTTAATATCGTAAAAATTAACTATATACTAAACTAATAGTGTTAAATATTATATTAAATTATTGTTAAAAAGTCAATTTACTTCTAAATATTTCAATGTTTTCTAATAGTCTTATTTCGGTAAGTATAGAACTTAAGGCAACTGCTCAATATAGGCCAGACTATTTTTATGAAAATTTGTATTGGGTTTGGGAATACTTAAGTTAACATGATTACCCCTAATATTTTAATCTTCATATGAGTAGACAGTTTGGTGCTACTCTGGCTTTAAAAAGTTTTTGAACGTAACTTTAAAAGTTATTGTCCGTGACCCAACGTTTCGACACTACAATCTAGTGTCTTCATCAGGGGTGATCGTTGTAAAGTTAGGATCCCTATTTATACCCTCATAGACCCGATGATGACGTTATGTATTAACAAGATGCAAGTAAGCACCTGGTAATAAACCACCGTTGTCGCGATTCAATGGGGCGTGTGCGCTATTGATATGCCAAGCCTCCAGACAATGTCTCTTATGGTACCGCAGATTAGTGGTAATAATTTTGGAATTTTCCCATGCAATCTCATGGTAGGTTATGCACGTGTGCTCCGACAAAACAGAATTTTCCTTTTTGAAAAGAAAGCAGCATTTTGGTGTTCTTTTTAATGTATACGAAACTGACATTTAGTCTTCATTGTACGGAATGGAATAAATAGCGTCTTTCCTCTGTTCCTTTGCATATTACGATCCTTAGATTTGCAAAAATATGACCCAACGTCGAGAAAGGTATTTGAGCAACTTTTACGTTGAAACTACCTAAGATTCTGTTAATTGGTTCTGTAATCCCTTGAATATACAGAACAACCACAAAACCCATCACCAAACTTTCGTTCTCAGAGTTTATGTGGTGGAGTAACTTCAGGTTTTCAACAGTCATTAGGATAGTTATCTACCTTTAAAGTGCCACTACGATCAAATTTTTACCTATCGATATTTTTACATATTTATAAAGCAGAACTGCTAAATATTACTTGGTCGAAACCGTTTTGTGATTCGACGATGGCAAGTATTATTTTTCTTACTCCGAATCTGGATTTGTTATGTCCGCCATTAATCGTTCATGTTCTTGACCAGCGTAACGAAGTGATGTCAGATTCTAACGCGAAGACTCCACGTGGCTAATTCTTCAAGTAAATCAAGGTCGTTTTTTCAAATTCTTCGTCTGAAAGGCTGAACATTTCATCTACTTCTCGAAGAAAACAAGAAAACAAGTAACCGCGACTGAAATTCAGGCGTAGCATTGAGAATCTGACGTCACAAACAATATTACCTTTTGAAATTGCGGGCTCACTTGGAACACGTTTTTAGAATGGTGGCCTAAATAATAGTGATTTCAGAGCTCAAAATACTTACTTCAAAATACCAATTTTTAGGGTTTTTTTTACATCGATGATCACTTTCGACCCTGAAATACTATTCTATACTAAAGAAAATCTAAAAGACGGGGGTGAATTTTCATCGTAGTGGCACTTTAAAGTGTTGAATACATGTTTTCGCTCACTTTCCCTTGACATTGTCTCTCTCTCTTCACCAACATACCAGTTGATCTTGCTATCACAATTGCCAACAATCGACTAAAACAGCATGTTACTTTAGATCCAAGTACAGCGTTGAGGATCTAATAGAACTCTTGACTTTTTGTCTGAACACAACTAGTTTTGTGTGACGGCACTTACTATCAACAGGTTTTTGGCACCATAGCTCTTCACCCGTTTCTGTCGTGACAGCTAATTTAGTTGAACAATATTAATATTTTAAGTAATTTTTAGGCTTTTGGAGGGAATTGAACCCACAGTCCAGCAAATCTAGTGACCAGTGGGTTTAATTCCCATCAAAAGTTGTAGGTTCATTTAATGTTTATTGAGCTCTTGCAAATTATGTTAAAGTTGCTATGTTGGCCAGTGGCAACCTCAAAGTTCTGATATTTAGTTGACTAAAGAACTAAAGAAAAATATTTTGTTTATGAACATTTGCCATTTGGTATTTCTGTTGTCTTGCAGTGTTCACCTAGCAGTATTGTTCAAATAAATTGATCTTTTGTGCTCATTGCAGCACAATTTACCATATCACCATATTGTCGTTGTGCTGTTTCTGTGAAGGCTTTAAACTTAACAAATTCCCCAACTATTTTCTCAATGTCATTTGATACCATGACCACATGATGTCCATATCGTTTCAGTACCTTACAATCATGGTCAAATTTAGCCATTAATTGTTTGTTGATACTTGGTTTTTTGATAACTTCTTCAGTACTCTTATAATGTTCTAGAGCAAGATCATGGGGAATGTTCCCTCCTGGGCCATACTTTGCCTTCACTGAACGATTCCAGATCAATTGAGCAGCTTTGGGGGACAGCAGTGCGTAGAGACCCTCCACGGAATACTTTCGGCTATGTCCACAATCTCCTTTCAAGACCATTAGAAAGTATTTCCAACAATGAACAAGAGTTGAGGCGAGCCCAAGATGGCTGTAAAGTTTTTAGCTCCGCTGTCTATCGTCTTCATAGCAGTTTTCATCAGTCAAAAAGCACACAATGTCTCGCATTTCTCAACTGGAATTAATGGTTTTGGCCTAAATATCACTCTGGCAAGTAACGAACCCATTTCAATTGGAATTGGAAGCGATTTATCGTCAAAATAGAGTGGAGAGGCCTTCCAGCACATGGCCGAACTCAAGGAGTATCGAGGGATTTCTGCTCTCAGTGCTGCTCCTAGGTGGCGATATTCAACCAAACCCTGGTCCAAACTGGAAATATCCTTGTGGGGTATGTACGAAGCCTGTTAAAGTCAACCAGAAAGGTATTCAGTGTGATAATTGTGACTTGTGGCACCATACAAAGTGCTGCTCGGTTGGCGATGAAATGTATAACACCTTAGCCAACACATCGTGTGTTTGGATATGTGTAAACTGCGGATTACCGAGTTTCTCTGACTCATTATTTGAAACATCATTGGATTCATGCACATATAACTCGTTTTCATCGTTGAGCTCAACTTCATTAGATTTGCCACCACAGGAGTCATCTTGTACCACTCCGAAAAGTGTAAGTTCTAGATCGCGAGGCCGTAAGTCAATGCCCAAAACATCAAAGAAACCTCTCCGAGTTATGTCAGTTAACTGTCGTAGTCTAAGAAGTACCAACAAACGCACTGAGTTCCTAGCTCTTATTGAAGTCGAGAAACCTGATATCATATTTGGTTGTGAGTCACATATTGACAATACAATGTGCAATGGAGAAATTTTCCCACCATCTTATGAAATATTCCGTAAAGACCGTGTACTTGGTGCTGGTGGCGTATTTATTGCAGTTCATGAGTATTATGTAGCCACTGATTTACCTGAATTGGATTCTGATTGCGAAGCTATATGGGCAAGACTTCATATCCAAAATTCCAAACCACTGTACCTATGTTCCTTCTATCGGCCACCGAGTAATGACACAGCTCCTTTGCATGCGTTGGATTCATCGTTACAGAAATTATCCGTGAGCAGTAATGGGCCACCAAACCTTATCTTAGCTTAGCTGGAGATTTCAACCTACCTGACATTGACTGGGTTAACGAAAGTTTAAAGTCAGCTCGTGTTTATACTACTGAGGTCAGTTATAAGATGTTAGACATTGCCAGAGATAATTACATCTCCCAAGTTAATTTATATCCCACTCGAGAAAAGAACATATTGGACTTACTATTTGTTACATCGTCTGATTTAGTTAAAAACATCCGCACTGGTGCTGGCATGAGTGACCATGAAACTGTTCTTGCAGATATTGATACCAAAGCTAAAATTAACAAGAAATCAACAAGACTTGTGCACCTATATGGCAAAGCTAATTGGACTAATTTGAAAAATGACTTGAACTTATATCAACAGGAATTCTTAGCTTCTAATCCTCATGAAAGATCTGTAGAAGTGAATTGGAACTCATTAAAGGTCGCTGTTACACAGGCCACTAAAGATCATATTCCACAAAAGAAAATTAGTGGACGATGGAACTTACCCTATCTGACGAGGGAGCTTAAGCAGAAGATCAGGACAAAATGTCGTCGATACAAGAAAGCCAAGTCATCTGGAAAAGCTGAAGATTGGAAGAAATTTAAGGACTTACGCAGAACTATTAAGAAAGAACTCCAATTAGCCCGTGATGGCTATATTAAAGAAATTCTAAATACCTCTACATTGTACGAGAAACCAAAACGCTTCTGGTCCTATATCAAAGGTTTGAGAAAAGATAAAGTTGGTGTATCTCACTGAAATACAATGGAACAACAGCAATGGACAGTAAGTCCAAAGCAGAAATCCTCAGTAATCAATACCAGCAAGTGTTTACCAAAGAAGATCTTGATATACTACCAGCTTTACCAACAAATATTACCCCCATCATGGATGATATTGTCATAACAACAGCAGGCATCCATAAGTTACTCACTAACCTGAATACGCGTAAAGCAATTGGTCCTGACTTGATATCTACAAGAGTCCTAAAAGAAGCTGCAAGTGAGTTAGCTCCTGTTCTTGCATTTATATTTAACCAATCATATAGCAGTGCAGTTTTACCACCTGATTGGCTATCAGCTAACATCACCCCTATTTTCAAGAAGGGAACACGTTCAGACCCAGCCAATTATAGACCAGTCTCACTTACAAGTATTTCCAGTAAGATCATGGAACATGTGATGTATAGTCAGATCATGGGACATCTTGATCGTAACAACATTCTTGTTCACTATCAACATGGCTTTCGCTCAGGACACTCTTGTGAATCCCAACTAATCATTACCATTGATAATATTGTCAGATCAATGAAAGAAAGAGAGCAAATAGATCTTCTCATACTAGACTTCTCAAAGGCCTTTGACACAGTGCCACATGAACGTCTTCTCATGAAGCTTAAGAATTATGGTCTATCCCATCAACTACAGCAATGGATTAGAACATGGCTAACTACACGTTATCAAAGAGTGATTGTGGATGGGGAGTGCTCTGAATCTGTGCATGTACATTCAGGGGTACCTCAAGGGACGGTGCTGGGCCCCCTAATGTTCCTATTATATGTAAATGACATTGGGGATGGGATATTTTCCAACATCAAACTGTTTGCCGACGATTGTCTATTATTTCGGCCAGTTACTTCAATAGACGATGCTAAAACACTTCAAGATGATCTGGATCTCTTGGTGAAATGGTCAAATGTCTGGAAAATGTCATTTAATCCAACTAAATGTTTTATCCTACGAATCTCCAGACTTCATTCCACTGTGGAACACAATTACAATATTTCTGGGTCAGTGTTGAAGTCAGTGACTGACCACCCGTACCTAGGTGTGTACTTATCAAATAACTTGAGTTGGAATACACACATTGATGTGATAACTAAAAAAGCAACAAACCAGTTAAATTTCCTTAGACGTAACCTAAGTAAGTGTTCCTCTGATGTCAAATCAATAGCGTATACCTCATTGGTCAGACCACATCTGGAGTATTCCTCTGCAGTTTGGGATCCACATACTAAGACTAACATTTTACAAATTGAAGCTGTACAACGCAGAGCTGCTCGCTTTGCCCTAAACCGTTATGACAGATATAATACCAGTGTAACCGGGCTCATTAAAGAGCTCGGATGGGACACTTTGGAAACTAGAAGAACAGTTAACCGGCTCAATATATTATATAAAGCAATCAATAACCAGATAGCCGTTCCACTGCCGAATGATCTCAGAAGGCCAACCAAGATCACCAGGAACCAGCATTCAAAGTCCTTCATCCAAATGTCCACAGGTCCCAACTACTATATCAACAGCTTTTTCCCCAGAACAATAAAGAACTGGAACGCCCTAACAGAAGACATTGTACAGGCTCCATCCACCGAGTCATTCAAAACATTAGCATTGGGACATTTTAGAATAAATTGATTGTTGTAAATATATTTTTACTTTTATTTTTACTTATATATGTATATATTATTTTTATTGTTTTACTTTAAAAGCTTTGTATAGACTCATATATGTATAATTATTTATTTATTATTAATGATTATTATTATTATTATTTGAATTCCTTGTGATACTTATGGTTTTAAGGAAAATAAAGATAGATAGATGTAGACGTATACCATCACCTTCAGACACAGTATCACACATTTTTGTAGAACACTCCATATTCAAAAAATACATACTGGTAATTTAGCATGTCATCTTGAGAATACACTATTGCTGCTGATGCAGAATTCAGGTTTAAACCATGTGTGCTTGTGGGCATCCCTGTGTTTGCCATCATGTGCAAATTTCTTGTTGCATGTGGGAAATCTGCATGGAAATTTACCATCAGGAAGGATGCTATAATGTTCACATAGTTACTTATTATTCGTTTATTTGGGTTTTCTTCAATACACTCTTGACTGTGAACTATCCGCTTCTCACCTTACATGTGCTTTCTAATGTATGTTAATTATGCTCATAATTATGAACATTACATCCCTCCTTTTCTCAGAGAATAAAGGCAGTTCAACTATAAATATAAGTCAATGTCTGGACAAACAAGATGTGAACAATAATTAACATAATTACTATAATGTTCTACTTTATATACTGTCACATCGATAATAGTTCGGATTTCTTCGCTCTCTTCTGGGGTACCGTCGTTCTATGTTTGGGTCTTCATTTCTGTTATCTCTTTCTTCCTCATGTCCGAGTTCAACATCATCTCTTTCCTCTTCTCCATGTTTTTCAACATCTATTTCTTCTTCAGCATTCTGGTTTGGTATTGGTTTGAAAAATGACTGGTTTCGAGTAATGGTTAACCCTGGTCGTTCTGCTGTGATCATTGTCCCTTTTGTTTTCGTAATTCGAAGTGGTTTTGGATCAAAGTTAGTTGTGAACTTATTTTGTTTGTTTTGCTTCACTAATACATGGTCTCCTTTTTTCATGATAGTGACTTTGGCATTTCTTCGTCGATCTGCATATTCTTTCATTTTCTTGCGTGCTTGTTCATCATGTTGTTCCACCGATTTGTCAAGGACATTATTGTTGATTTTGGTGTCGATTTGTGGTAATTTTGTACGAGTGTTGCGGCCAAACATCATTGTAGATGGTGCAACTTGAGTGGTGGCATGTGGAGTAGCTCTATAGTTAAGTAGAAATTTGTACATTTCGCGACGCCAATTTTGATTTTGAAGATGTGCGGTGCGTATCGCTTTCATTAATGGTTTCATGAAAGTCTCTGCTTCATTTGCTTGTGGCCATAGAGGAGTAATTGTTTTATGTTGGATGCCATTTTCGTTCATGAACTTCTTTATTTCTGCACTCTGAAATGGTGGACCATTATCAGAGATCACTTCTTTAGGTAAACCAAATGTAGCAAAAATTTCATCTAAACGAGGGATTAGACTGGATGCATTTGTTTTCTTCATAATCTTTACTGCAGGATATCGTGAACGTCCATCAATCAGTACAAGAAGGGTTTCACCGGTGGGTAGGGGGCCAAGAAAGTCGATGTAGACAGTATTAAAATTTTCTTTTGGTAATTCTCGCATTCGAAGGGGTTGTGGTGGCTTTTGACGACCTGTTGCTTGGCACGGTATACACGCATCAATTTTCTTTTGGACCAGTGAATCGATCAGCGGGAACCAAACTTTTTCTCGCATTAAGCTCTTTGTTTTTACAATTCCCTGATGTCCAACATGGGCAAGACGTATTGCATCAGCACGTAATAACTTTGGTATGACAATGCGCGTCCCTCTTAGAATAATATCTTTGGCGGTGGAGACAGTAAGTTCATCTTTTACATTGCGGAGTAATTGTAATTCATGAAGGTCAACTTCGGGTTTTTCTGTGAAGTCCATAGATTCTAATCTACGCCACGAATTATCATGAATTATGGTTGCTACTTCTTGTAATGTTGTCGCATTCTTTATTGCTTAAGTGTCATGGCTTTCGGTGTTGCTAAGTTTGCGATGAACTGGATATATTTCTCAGAATATTCGCTTTCGTCTGGTGGTATTGAGATTTCGTTGGTCATTGGATGTCTCGACATGTAGTCCGATGGATTATCATGTCCAGGACGATATTTAACTTGGAAATCATATGATTGTACTCGTAAACGCCATCGTTCAAGTCGTGCTGGTGAGTTACGTCGTGGGTGCTCGAAGATTGATACCAATGGTTTGTGGTCGGTGTATAGTTTCATCTTGTTCACCGGGTGTGCTTTGTAGTAATATTGCTGCAAGTCCAGTTGGCGATGCGTCCACAATTAGTTTCGTTTCTTTAGACGGGTCGAAGTAGGATAAAACTGTGTTCTTGGTCAATCTTTCTTGTAACTCTTGAAAGGCGTGTTGTTGCTTGCTTTTCCATTCGAACGTATTATTCTTTTTGGTAAGATGACGTAATGGGGCTGTCAATGTTGCCAGATCTTTGATGAATCTGCCACAATATGTTACCATGCCTAGATAACTGCGAAGTTCTGAAACATTAGACGGGGGTTTCAGAGATTTTATTGCTTCAATCTTTTCTGGACACGGAGATATTCCTTTTTTGGAGAAAACGTGGCCATAGAATGTGAGACTTGGCTTGCCAAATTCACATTTATCACCGTTAAATCGTAGATTTTTCTCATATGCGCGCTGTAAAAACGGCTTCTAAACTTCGGTCATGCTCTGCTTGTGTTCCGCCAAATACAAGTATATCATCGCTGATGTTGACACAACCTTCGATATCTTGAAAAGTTGTTTGGATAACATTTTGAAATATTTCGGCTGCACTGTTTGTGCCAAAATTTAGACGCTTGTATCTTTTGAGACCTTTGTGTGTTGCGAATGTAGTTATGTCTCGTGATTCTTCGTCAAGTTCTAGTTGGTGGTAGCCAGAACTTAGATCTAATTTGGAAAAATACGCGGCCCCGTTCAATTTGTGAATTAGATCTTCAGTGGTAGGCGAAGGATGTCGTTCCCGCAATATGGCTTTATTTGGTACTCGCATATCAATACAGAGGCGTATTTTCTCTGGGTTGTTAGGTTTTGGAAAACACACGATGGGAGATACCCAAGTTGTAGGGCCTTTTATACTTTCAATGATATCTAAGGATTCTAGACGTTTTAGTTCTTTTGATAGTTTGTCTCTCATAGCAAACGGTACTCTGTGAGCTTTTTGAATCGTGGGAGGCAGTTTTGTCAATATGCAAATGAACTTGGTGATCTGTGAATTTTCCAATCCCTTGAAATAACTGGTCGTATTTGGAAATTAATTCTTTCAAGCGTTTTGGCTTTTCCTTGATGTTAACTGGAGGCTTCTCAACGGTATTCAGTTGAGTTGGAGTTTGCGGTTTGACATTTGATACTTTATTTAGTTTCAATAATCCGAGGTCAATTGCAGTGTCTCTGCTTAGTAAACATCCGGCGCTACCATTTATTACGTAAAATCGTGCAAGGGAAATCTTCTTTGCTGATTCCGCGCACGCTTGAAAACAACCTTTTACATTTAGGGGTGTTTTACTCCCATATGCAAAGAGTTTTATTTTGCTCTTTGTCAATTTGACATCTTTTCGGCTTGCCAATTTATGAAAAGTGTTGCCATCGATGATGTTTACACTGGCACCGGAGTCGATGTTTACGCGAATCACTGTATCATTAACTTTAACATGCGTGTAGAAATTTTGTTTCTGAGCCACATTGTTGATTGTTTCTTGTTTTGGCGCAGTGATCGTTGGCAAGATTATGTTAGAACCCTCCGGCGTATTACGTTGTACAGTATAAACATACTCATCAGAATCAGTATTCGAAGACTCACCTTGTTCGTCGACATGTTTTACCTGTGGTTTTCGGTGCAAGGTGTGGTGAGGTTTTGCGTTGTATTGGCGTCGTTCTGGTGTTTCAGTGTTTGGTTGATATGATCTTGATTTGCAGCATCGTGCAAAATGGTTTGGCTTTCGACAATTGTTGCATGTTTTCCCTTTCGCAGGACAGGAAGTTAGGTGCGGCCAATCATACCCACAATTAAAACATGTTTTCTTCTTCAACGTTGTACGCATTGGATCAGGCTGTATGGCATTGACATCTTCGGAAGTATTTTCGACTATTTCGTTTTCGATTCCACGTGCACCTTTTTCTGACGTTTCCAGTATGCGTCCATAAGCTAACAATTCAGCTAACGTGATCTTTGGATGTCGGAAGCCGTATCGTCGTAGTTGTTTTGAAATTGTTCCAAGTTCAATTTGTGCTTTTATTTCTTTGTCCAGGGTAGTAAATTCACAATATTTGGCCATTTGTACCAGTCGAACATGATATTGGTCGATTGTTTCGTCAACGTTTTGATTTGTTTTTCGGAACTTAAATATTTCAAATGATGTATTCTTCTGAGGCTTGAAATATTCATTGAGAGCATCACATGCTTTTTTGAATTCTTCTGCTGTTCCTGTATCAGGAAGTATTTCAAAGATGTTTAAGGTACTTTCACCGATGTAGTGCAGTAACAGTGCACGTTTTCTTTTATCTTCTTTGACATCTAGTGCAATCAATAAATTTTCAAAACGCATGAACCAACGTTGCCATCGAATCGCTATGTTCTCTCGGTTTTCAGCGTCGAAAGAATGAAAATTAGGTAAACTTGTTGCCATTGTGTCGTTATTTAGTTTTGATTGATCCTCGTCGCCATTATAATGTTCACATAGTTACTTATTATTCGTTTATTTGGGTTTTCTTCAATACACTCTTGACTGTGAACTATCCGCTTCTCACCTTACATGTGCTTTCTAATGTATGTTAATTATGCTCATAATTATGAACATTACAGATGCCAACATCTGCTTGCTTTGCTTTCTCTAGATCAGCCATCAGCAATGATCTGGGCAAAACGCTGTCATCTGGTTCACCATCCATAGGTAATCCAACGACAACAAGAGTAGCTATAACCACTCTTGCCTCTACTTCCATGATGAAAAGCTGTGGCATGCACTGAATTTCTTTTTCACTTCATCAACAATATTTCGCCTGTTGACCAAATTCCTATCTGAAAACATTGTACATTTATCACTTGTGTGATAAAAATGACCTGTGTGATAAATGATCTAATGCTACCTAAAAACCAAACATACTTAAAATTATTTTTTGTAACATTCAGTTCTAAGATAATAAATAAGTATACCCCCAAGAATTTCATTTTTGTGTGAAAATATGCCACTTCCATATGAATTCCTGCCATTCGTTCCTCAGAAGTTAACCATTTCAAACTTGCAGATGAAAATTTACCCCTTGCTCAACTGAGAGTTGGTCCCCAACTACACATTGACTAAAGTACATTTTTTCTTCTGCATCCCCAGAATTAGGTACATATTGTTGAAATTCTTGTATTAGTTTCTGAATACCAGCATTTGTGTTTCATCCTCAAAAATCATTCCAAGGAACACCTTTAAAAAGCCTTTGTTAATTATTAGTGTGTTATGTAGATGCCATAAAGCTCTACTCTACAGTGATTCCAATAGATTGCTCTAAGAAAATCCTAAGAAAATGTACACAATAGTAACACAATTCACATTTATAATATATTTTCCATATTTGCACTTACAGTATAAGTTGGATTTTTATTTTCCCTTGAATACTGATGCATAACATACTTGTTGGCACATGTTGTCAAGAAGTGCAGAGAAACCATTTTCTCTACAATAATCAATCCTTCCCACCAGTTGTCCATCTCTACAATAATCAATCCTTCCCACCAGTTGTCCATAGTTTTCTGTTCGACATTGTTGGTCAATGTGGCTAGGGGTGAACTTTCCATTTTCTAGATCCAGGAGTGCAGTTGTGGGGGGTAGCTCCATAGAAAGGTGGTCTCCAGACACCCTATTCTCGTGCAAATGTGGCTAACCCAGTGCGTATCAATATTTTGGTGTATTTCACTCGTGTGGTGTACTTGATCGTATTCAACAGCTGCATGACCGTCGTGTCATCAACGTCTTGTTACTCGTACATCTAAAGTTCGCACATATTACGCCTGTGCTTAGGGAGCTTCATTGGCTTCCCGTTGAGCAGCGTATTGTATTTAAGATTCTTCTTTTAACATAGAAGTCTTTGAATAATCTAGCACCATCATATATAAGTGATCTTCATGTTTATTATCTGAGCAGGAATCTTAGATAGCATAGTCAGTATCTCCTTATAGTACCGAAATCAAGCTTAACGAGTTATGGTGATGGAATGTTTTCAGTAGCTGCCCCAAACCTATGGAACAGTCTCCCTTTAGAAATAAGGCGAAGTGACTCAGTTTCTGTTTTTGAATCTCGTTTAAAAATAACTTATTTTTGATTATTTTGTTATATATTTCGAAGTAATTTAGCTTAATTTTGGTTGTAATATATATTTTATATATTGAGATTGTGAAGCACCATTTATCAATTATTGAATTCGGTTTTCGCATGATATGAAGAATTATCAAGGCCGAAGTTTGTGTTATCTGCCAAAGCCGAAGCGGATAACACAAACTGAGGCCTTGATAATTCTTCATATCATGCGAAAACCGAATTCAATAATTGTTTTATTATTTATTTAAAAGATTAACTTTATCAAATATTTAACAACTGTATCGTTGGGAAAACGTCATAGCGTGCAATAATCTTTTGTCATATTGCACCATTGATGTCACAACTCCATATTTGGTAGGGCAATGAATTGATATGACGATTTCACCGTTGGCTGTTAGCCAATCAGCGATCACGAATTCTTTTAAATAAATAATAAAGGGAATTATTGTATATGGTGCTATATAAATGTATTATATTATTATTATTATGTAAGGTGATCTATTGTTGAGACAAATTGCGTTTCCCAATTATGAGGTTAACATACACATTCGAGAGAAGCCATTTTTAATTATGTTTATCGTGCATATTAATGCACTTTTTTTAAAGTAAATTATTACATTACCTGGCACAAGCTTTTGCTCTCCAACGTGCAGTCTTTACAGGAAACGGGTATATACATGCCTGTCAACGTCTCATTTTTTAAACTTGGCACCCCACATCCCCATGGTTTTAATATTTCCGGACAAACGGTTTATTGGCATATAATCATGAGTGGTAGGAAAAGAGAAATTGTTGCGTACGTGCACAATTTATCTCTTATAAAGAAGGCAAAACAACAAATACGAATTATTTCAAGATGAAACTTCAAACAGAAAATGGAGTTTGAGATGCAGTCTGTTCTTCAGCCGCGAAAAGGCAGCTTCTCGATACGAGCCAACAGAGTCTATCTCCGATCAAGCTGCTGAATTTTGTGGAGTCGAAAATTTGGAATAACCAACGAAGGTGATGTGATCAATGTCACAAAAATTGAAATAATGTCTGTCTCTGAATACGATTTCCAGTTTGACTCTAAAGGTTTTGGCCGGTTAGAGCGAAGAGAACGAACTTTGGACGTTGTTGTCATTGGATAGTGTTGGGTCCGTTAAAGCCAAAGTCGTGGATATCAATCCAGTACAGCTGGTCTGGAAGAGATATTCAAAGTTAATGGATGTCTAGCCATTCAGAACAAGAGTATCATAACAATAGCCTTTTGGGAGGGGGAAATAGCTAATGTTCGAAAAAGGTAATTTCTATTAGTTCACGAATGTGAAAAAATATTACATCCCGTAAGACCAGCTTGCATGTCCAAACTATGTCAAATAAACAGAATTCGCCATGTCTTCAACCAGATTTTTTATTGTAAAATCATTGGTTATACACAAGATGTTTTATTCTTCAGTTTTAGCAAATACTTCAGCCAAGAACATTAAGAAGCTTCAACTCATCCAAAACTTTGCCGCAATAATTATTACGAACACCGGTTGTGAGATGGTTATGAGCATATAACACCGGTTCTGAAGGAGTTGAAATGGCTTACCGTAGATCAACATTTGGAGTATAGAGACTTGTTATTCACATTTAAATGCGTTAATAGAGCAGCTCCTTCCTATCTAAGCGAGAAATTTTATCGATATGAAACCCACGATTATACTTGTTTCGATTGACGAACGAAAGTATTTCTGTTTAACTTTGATTAACAATTGATTTAGTCATGATTGACATTTTAACTGCATGACACGAGAAGACCGAGATTTGTTACTGTTGTATTATTAAGAACTGCATTATATTGACCGCCGAACTGTACCGCTAACCTGTACTGCTAACCTGTTATCTGTATCGCTAACCTGTGTTTATTCTACTTGAAAGACTGGGTATTGCCACAGAAGTTAGGCCCTGTTTACAAGGAGGTAGGGTTACCCTAGCACCCGGGTTACCCTAGCTCTCGTACATTTCTTGTTGTTTCGTTTGTCGTGTTTACAAGGCCGCTATGGTAACCCTGGTGCTAGGGTAACCCTATCACGCTACTAGGGTTACCCTAGTAGCCGGGTTATGGTTTGTCCTTGTAAACACGTTTGGTAGGGTAACTCGCCTAGCCGGGACAACTTTTTATTAGTTCCAGGCTCCTTGTGCTGCTTATGGTTCACCAATATCCCGACCTTTCATGCAGCATAAATAGTACTCATGGGCAAAAACGGAAATTAACTGAATCAGAATCAAACTACAACAACAACAAAAAGCGTACAGGGAATAAATGGTCGTGGTACAAGGTAGAGGAGATTAACATCACCAAAACATGGCAAACTTTTCTGATCACAACGGACACTGTGCATATTGCTACGCCAAAAGCATTAGCGGTCATGCTAATTGACCCCTGGTCTTTCAGGTAATATAAAGTCATCGCCAATTGCTTCTTCACTGACAAGACATCGTCTCCGCGCGGACCAGGACGAGCCTCTAGAAAAGGTCTGACCTCGTCAGCCAGATTCATGAAAATATATCGCCGATTTTGAGTCGGAAATTTTTCTTCCATTCGCTTTCAACAGCCCTTCCTTCGCATAAATTTCTCCACCACTGATCTGTGCATCCAGGTTGTCTCTGTAGTCTTCGTCGTCATCGAATCACTCTTCGTTTAATACCGCAGTCGAGCGAGTGCCAAATTATATTGTGTAGCTGTGAAGCAGCAGCAGTTGATTCAATAGAAGAGCAGTAATAAAGGGCAGGACGCTGAGAAGTGTACATATTATCACCAAAATCCCCTTGTCGGCCATTTTGTTTGCTATTGTTCTGCGTGTAATAAAGTTGACCCGGGCAGTAGGGTAACCCTACCATGTCAAATTTTGCTTGTAAACCCGGGCTAACTTTTTACCCTCTTGCTAGGGTAACCCGAGTTCTAGGGTAACCCTACCTCCTTGTAAACCGGTCCTAAGTCAGATATTATGTATTTTATTTGATTCACGGATAAGACAGTATTAGTGCATTAGTTATAGAATTGTATCATTTAATTTTAGATCGAATAGTAGTAAAGATAAAGTGAAGAAATAAAGATTATACGATTAGCAATATGCCAGTCCCGTGAGTTATATCGATTCCGCGAACCAATACTCACAAAAGGCAATATCTGGATATCCCTCACTTTGATGATGCACAGGTCAAAGAACATTTTATTATCTAAGAAATGTATTGGTGATGTCTTATATGAAATGGAGGAGAAAGATGAGATTAAGAAAAACAACTGTAGCTTCCCTTGTAATACTAATCCACGTGATTTACTGTGACCAGTAGTAATTAATCCAACTTTTCCAACCAGTCTTACTCAAGGTTTGGGTTACGGTTGCAGTAATTACAGTAGTCCCTGCACTAGTTCTTCCAATAACAGTTGGTCTCTTTCCGCTGAAGAGGTATGGGCTGTATCACCTTTTGGGATTTGACAATACCGGTACCCAAAGACAATATTATGATCTAGGACTAGAAATACGTGTATGCAACAATCCCTCGCCCACAATTACTGTTTGAATGAATAATGAATCGACTTTATTTAAAGAGGGTAACACTTGACAGTATGAATTACTGATAACTCTGTGGCCCTCTATTTACTAAAGTTATACAAAAGTCTATGTTTAAAGGTGCGGTACAGTCCGGTTTACGCATGTGCAAATTGGAGTCTTTAATTTGTAAACACGGTCCCGTGCTATATCGCGCGATCGCGCTTGTTGAGTTGTGTTTTGCGCCCTTCATCAAGGCACCAGCGAAGGTGCAATTCCGCAACCGAGTTATTTGTACTACCATCGAATTGGCGGCCGATCGATAGACGAAAAAAGTACTGCGGAAAAAGACGCAACAAAGATCTATCTCTTCGATCATTTCGCGAGACGGAGGGATTTGAGAAAGGATCTGAACTTGAAGACAGACAAAGAATTGGCAGGTGTGCTGCTTGATAATTACTTTGCCTTGGCTTTAATGATAAAGATGTTCTTAGAAGGTGAGATAAGAAATTATCAAATTGATATTCAATACATTTACTTGTAAATCGGTACTCCTACTGTATGATTTATGAGTATATATATACACATTCGAATAGCAACGATAATATATTTTCTTCTTGAAATAGTGAAGTGTTCACTCAGACCGAAGTTCAAGACGAAGTTCGATTTTCATATGGTGAGAAGACTGGAGACTCATGAGACGGTGTTGACTTGAAGGCTCCATTTCTTCGGCTGGCAGAATAACTTCGTCTTGAACTTCGGTACAAGAAAATGTATTATCGTTGCTATTCGAATGTGTATATACAGTACTGCTCAGAAATAACCTAACACTGCGTTCGCAACGCGTTCCAAACGCGTTCGGAACACCATTGTAGATAGATAGATAGAAAACTTTATTTAAACACGCTGACCTCGTCAACCGTAGCTGATTTCCACGAGGGCGTGTATAATAGAAGAATAATACAGTACGAACAGTATATAAGAAAAGTGTTTTAAAGCTATTTACAATATATAAAATATAGTATGAAAATATTATAATAATCTATTTATAGGTGTATATATAGTATATAAGGTAATAATCTATTTACAGATGCATATATTTGCTTTTAACAATTAAAGTAAGCAGCGATTTTCATTCGAAAGGAAGAAATGGATTTGCTCTCTTTAATTTCCTTCGGAATAGAATTCCAAAGGAATGCTCCAAAGGAATGCTCCATCGTACATTAAACTTTTTTTCATACTATTAGTACGTGGCTTCGGTAAACAAAGACTATTTGAAATGTTTCGAAGATTATAGCTGGTCATCTCACTTTTATATGTGAATAAATTAGCGAGTGACGAGGACCCATGTTATTTAATAATTTGTATATCATTTTGGCCTTAGCTATCTTCCTTTCTGTTCCAACCCAATGCTTGTAACGCAACAGAATGATCTGTGTCATTCGTCATATTCATGATAATTCGAGCAGCCCTATTTTGGAGTTGTTTCAACTGTGTTTCACCAAACACATCCCATACTTCACAGCAATAATCGAAATATGGCCGAACAATAGCATTGTAAACGGAAAGCAGTGTTTCTTTGTCTACAAATTCCTTGAAGCATCTAAGAGCAGAGATTCCCGATGTTATTTTTTGGCAAATGTTTTCAGTATTACCCTTCCACGACAAATGCTGCTCTACTGTCACTCCAAGAGTTTTGCACTCATACACTTGTTTAACTGGTTTGTGGTCAATTTCGATTTTTGGTTGCAAATTTTAAATACTTTTAATCATTTGCTTTGAGCCCATTAATTAATTCAGTCTTTGCGACATTAAGGCTAAGTTTATTGGCAATTAACCATTTTCTAAGGTTTTCGAAATCAGAATTCACAGCAGTTTCAAGATGAGATATCGAGTCTCCAGAAGCTGTTATATTTGTGTCATCAGCAAATAACCGAGGTTTAGTTTTAGATAGACATTGAGGCAAATCATTGATGTATAATAGAAAGAACAGTGGCCCTAAAATAGAGCCTTGTGGTACACCACATTTAATCATTCTCTCTTACGAAATGGGTTCATTCATTTGGCATTTCTGACTTCGATTTGAGAGATATGAATTGAGAGAGGATAAATCTTGACCTTTTACGCCGTAGAACTCCAATTTTCTCAATAATATTAGATTATCAACTGTATCAAATGCTTTTTTTAAGTCAATTAGGACTACTAAGTTGAACATTTTCTTGTCTATATTCATATACCAGTTAAATACTTCGGTTAATCGGAAAAGTTCGTTAATTTCCGACTTTAGCAAACTGCTAAACGGGTTTAACTTGATCATTTGATTGCTGGACTGGTTATGGTATATGTTCATTAGACGAGATTAAAACAGCAAGTATATTGTTCGGAACGCGTTAGGGACGCGTTCGGAACGCGTTTTTCGTTAGGTTAATTCTGAGCAGTACTGTATACTCATAAATCATACAGGATGAGTCCGATTTACAAGTAAATGTATTGAATATCAATTTGAAAATTTCCTATATCTCACCTTCTAAGATAGATAGATAGATAGATAGAAACTTTATTCATGTGTCAAATTCTAGTGCTTACGCACTAATTGGGGACACAAAGTATAAGCTAATAACCTAATTAAAATTAAAAACTGCACAAACTATATTACAAGTATAAAATTTTTCCCTAGGTGTTACATAAATGGCAGCTCTGACAACCACCAGCCTCTAAAAAGCTAAAATCTACATTCATTATTGCATTCTTAAAAACATTCAAACTATTTACATTTCGTATATCTTTACTTAATTTTGACCATAAAAGTGGTCCTATATATCTAATTGAATGTTTTCCATATGTTACAGTATTAAATCGAGGTATTCTAAAATCAGAGTTTCTTAAATTATATGTTTATCCCTAAAGAACATCTTTATCCCTAAACCCCAAACGCAAAGTAATTATCAAGCAGCATGCCTGCCAATTCTTTGTCTGTCTTCAAGTTCAGATCCTTTCTCAAATCCCTCCGTAGTGCTTTCGTCTATCAATCGGCCGCCAATTCACTGGTACTACAAAGAACTCGGTTGAGTAATAGTACCTTCGCTGGTGCCTTGATGAAGGGCGCAAAACACAACAAGCATGATCGCGCGATATACAGTAGCATGGGACCGTGTTTACAAATTAAAGTCGGAGACTCCAAATTGCACATGCGCAAACCGGACTGTACCGCACCTTTAAAAATCTACATTAAATACAAATATTATAATTAAGTTATTATACCTATATACTACAATAAAATACTATAATACAATAAGACCTTAACAGTAAATAATAATTAAAAACAAACTAGCGTTCTAAGTGATTGGCGGCTTTCTGTTCATTCAAAAACTGATTATATACATCTCGCTTAAAACTAGAGACTGATGGTTTCTTTCTCATATTGATGTCTATTCTGTTCCAGTCTATAGTAGTTATTACAGCAAAAGTTCTGGCTCCTTCAGTTTTGCACTTGAATGTAGGACATAACATATTGAAATTAGAATATTGTGTCTTTCTGTTGTGGATATCAGAGTTCCTTACTATAAACTAGAAACACGTGTACGCAACAACCCCTCGCCCGCTTAATATTTTTTTTTAAGGCTTTACCCAGGTGACAATCTTACATAAGATCTTACAAGATCTTATATAAGATCTTACAAGATCTTGTGTAAGATCTTGCAAGATCTTATATAAGCTCTTGCAAGATCTTATACGATTGTGGAAAATCATGCAAGGTCTTGTAAGATCTTACAAGATCTTATACGATTGTGGAAAATCATGCAAGGTCTTGTAAGATCTTACATATTCTTACATGATCTTATAAGATCTTACATGATCTTACAAGATCTTACATATTCTTACATGATCATGTAAGATCTTGTAAGATCATGTAAGATCTTACAAGATCTTACATGATCTTACAAGATCTTACATATTCTTACAAGATCTTATGATCATGTAAGATCTTTTGTAAGATCATGTAAGATCATGTAAGATCTTGTAAGATCATGTAAGATAATGTAAGATCTTGTAAGCTATCATGAAATCTTGTAAGAAGTTGTTGTATTAACAATAAATATATATATATAATAAATATATATATATATATATATATATATATATACATGAAGCAGGATCTTAGACACTGAAAATGGAGTTTAACTGAAAGAATGTATTTGAAAGAATAAGGCAAGTAACTTCACTAATGTAGAGTACAAAATAAAAAATCATCTGTGGAAAAATTGCCAAAAAACATGTTGACATGTACAGTTTACCATATCATCCTTTGCATACAGAAGAAACTTAAATTTATCCTATTCTGGTTATAAATATATCTAAAAGTTGCAATGTTGTATAGAAGTAAGCTGTTGTTATCAGAACTAATTAATGTTTACAAACGATGTTGGTAAAATGTAGGTAAATAATTAGAAGTAAAAAAGTCTTATAAATCTTTAAAATACAAATAATTACAAAATCACTCTAAATTGCTTTAAGTAATTTAAATGTTAAGCTATATTTTGGCCAGTGTTCATTTTGACATCGAGCTTTCGTTTTGCATCTCTGCACTTTTGGTTGCACGCATCAACCACTTGCTGCTGGCATTTATTAAAGCGTTCCCCATATTTGTGGCGAAGAACATCTGGAAAAATTGAATGAATACACAATGTTATAGACATTACCTGTACATAATAACAACAGTGTAGACTAGTATACAAATACATAATATATTTGTATTATTTGATTAATAGAGTACTATGTCTCTGTACTGTAGAGTAACCACTTTTGCTGAATTTTGTTCCCGTGCTATGTTTGTGAGATATTTCAGTTTGTTTGATAATGCAAATTTACCCATTGACATCACACATGTACAGTATACAGTTAAATATGTATAATGTCTTATTGAAGAGGAGTATGTAGCTATGTTAAATTGTCAAACAAGATAATTAGAAACTGCAGATTTGGTGTTCCAGGAGAAACACGCATACAAGACTCATTTAAAGTGAGTCTTATACATATGTTCTAGCAAGCACTAAAGTAATAATAAAACCCTAAAAATTATATAAATTATAAGTGTAAAGAATAGTAGAATACTGAATGTTGTTGGACTTTGTGCTTCGAGATCCGACAGACAAAGTTCGAAATAAAACGTATTCCCTGTGTTTTAAGATTAAACCTTTGATTTAACCATTTGTATGCAATATTTCCGATTGCTTTCTATCTAGCCCAATTGTTTACAGAATAGAAGTATATAAGAAGTAAAATAAAAGAGTATCAGATGTATGAAGTTGATCGTCCAGGTTGTTGTAGTCTTGAGAAAACAGTCTTTCTCAAGACTACAACAACCTGGACGATCAACTTCACACATCTAATGATAATCCTAGGTTCAAACAATTTACTTTATAAAATAGTATATAAGAAGCATAAATAAAATATATGTGAAATGATTCTGTTGCGTGAAGAAATCGCATCATGCGCATACCGCACATGTGCCACAGAAAAATTTGAAAGTCAGGCAGACGGGTTCTGCAACATTTTAACCAGAGAACCAGAAAATCATTTAAGGCAATAGAATAACCTATGTAACGAAGAATGATGAATAAATAAATAAATCATGATAAGTTCTCACCTTGACTCACAAATTCCCCCGTAAATATTTTGTTGCCATGTCTTACATTAATGGGTCCTCCGACTTTCAAGTCTTTAACATCGTCCTTTATGAATTCTCTTTTTGTGATACTATAGGTCCCTTCGTTTTCAAAGTAGACAAAAAACCATTCCTCTGTACCTTCTGCCTCTACAAAAATCAAGGCAATTTGCATCAAAGGAAAGCGCAACATGAATGATATAAAAATTACGCGCAGCTATTAACCGTGCGCGCAGCGAGCGCAAGAAAATTATGTTGAGAAGATAGTATGATAGATGACTTACCAATTCTTGTCAAGTTTTGAAGTTGTCTTGCCGTCATTCTGAAATGTTTCGCGAACGCAAAGAGATCCGTGTAGTCCAAGTGACTCTACTGAAATGATGCTATAATGATAGCCGGAGCACAATGGTA
The DNA here is from genome assembly GCA_035772405.1 of Chrysogorgia sp. JL179-B06. Taxonomy (NCBI): domain Eukaryota; kingdom Metazoa; phylum Cnidaria; class Anthozoa; order Scleralcyonacea; family Chrysogorgiidae; genus Chrysogorgia; species Chrysogorgia sp. JL179-B06. Next base: position 739,347 of record JAYKKM010000267.1, on the reverse strand, counting down.
TTTGTCTTTTACAATATGTCCATATGTCATTTATGCCGAGGTGATGATATTGCGGATGTGCGACCAAAAGAAAGGTGAGAAGCGCGCTTGGCAGTTTTATCACACCTGCCACCTGGTCCAGTAAGCTCGCTTCATTTTCAGTTGTCTGTTCCTATAGTAGATCAACACACCATGTTTTTATGCTATTCAGCTTTTTGAACAGGTATCGAACAGTTTCAGCGTGAATTCAAATTATATAACATATATCTCGCGGGTCACACTTTTAATAATCCGAATAATTACATGTTGAAAACCCAAGATATGAGCCAAAATCAAGTGTGACAAATGACAATGTGAATCAGTGAACGTTTGCTTTGAAATAAAGACGAAATATCACTAATTCGCATTTTAAATCATGATTTTAACTCATATCTTGAGTTTTCAAGAGTAGTGATCGTTGTATCTGTAATTACCCTCTCAGTAAAGGGCAATTTACTAAACCTCGTAAAAATATTGTAAACATTTTTGGCCTTCAGTGAATGCTTTTTAATAATTCTATAGACGATGAATCATCAAAACGGCAAGGCAACGTAATTGTCAAAATATAGCTTTCCAAAACCTGTCGCACAAACGGTAATAAAACGCTTTCGCCGTTTCAGTGAGTGCTTTTTAAAAATAGACGCGAATGAGTGAGTAACATGGTAAAATATCAAATTCTCACCTTTCCGTTTCGAAAGCACTGTAACAGCTATTGTTAAAAACTAAAAAGCATCACCGAAAACTTGTCAGTGAAACAGAGAAAGTTCCAGTGTCAATACCTGCATAGTCCACATTTTCCAGATTTTTAGTCAAATTTGCAATGCCATTTTTTCCGGTGCCTGCATTTTTTTCGATTATTTGGCCATTTTCTTGTAAGATCTTGCAAGAATTTGACTATTATCTTGTAAGATCTTACAAGATTTGGCCATTTTCTTGTAAGATCTTGCAAGAATTTGACTATTATCTTGTAAGATCTTACAAGATTTGACTATTATCTTGTAAGATCTTAGAAGATTTGACCATTATCTTGTAAGATCTTACAAGATTTGTACCATTTTCTTGTAAGATCTTACAAGATTTGGCCATTTTCTTGTAAGATCTTACAATATTTAAAATTTTATCAAGTATATTAAATCTTACAAGATCTTATAAGATTTCACAAGATCTTATAAGATTTCATAAGATCTTACAAGATTTCTATTATAAGATCTTGTCAAGATTTATTTTAAGATCTTACAAGATCTTACAAGATCTTAACAAGATCTTGGCAAGATTTTCACCTGGGTAATATTGCCAAACTGAACAGATTTTCAAACTGCTTATTTTTTGGGTGCAATTTGTGGGTAGTGTACTGAACAGAACCCAAGTGGGAAAGTCTGCCAACACAATTGTCTCGCAGGCAGGGTTGGAAACCAATTGTGTAACTATTGATTATTGAAATTAATAATGAATTTTAATAATTATTAATTTAAATAATAATTTTATCAATTATATATTACATAATTAAAGTTAATTATGTCAGTTATGCTTTTAATAATAAATTTCAACATGCATGTTTACAGTACCGTAACAGTGGCATACTCATAATTTTTACTCAAAGTACAATTGTATTCACGAGACTGCATAACCTTGTACATACATGTACCCTACTGTAATAATGTAATCTGCATGTTCCTTATTGCCTAATTGTCAGTATAAGCAGATACATGTACCCTACTGTAATAATGTAATCTGCATGTTCCTTATTGCCTAATTGTCAGTATAAGCAGATACATGTACCCTACTGTAATAATGTAATCTGCATGTTCCTTATTGTCTAATTGTCAGCATAAGCAGATACATCTACCCTACTGTAATAATGTAATCTGCATGTTCCTTATTGTCTAATTGTTAGTAGCAGCTACCAAAAGATTGCATACCTAAATTTCTCCTAGACCAAATTGATAAGTCTGATAAACCTTTTATTCTTTTAGAAGACTTCTGTTTCTTAACTTTTATTAATATTATATAATTATGCACATTCATGTACCAGTATTTGAATGGTATTCAAGTACCGGTAACACAATTTCAAAAATTGAAATGACAAAAGCCCATACAGCAAAGAACGATATTGCTTAATCTAATTATTTCACCAATATATATATATTAATTCAGGATGAAATTCCTTTCAGCTGCTTCTTGTCAGTGGGGTGATACCACTTGTTTAATCCTAACACGTTCCCCTGACACAGTGAGTGTTAACCTACCCAATTATACATTATACAGTATTTATCCTTCAAAAGCTGTGTAAAAATATACATTGAAAGCCTAAAGGACTGGCACTGTCCAGGCCTACTATCCAGGACAAAGGTGAATTTAAACAGACACACTAAGCCATTGGCCAGAAGGGCATATGCCATAATATCAGATGAGCGTATAAATGCTGATTGTTATAACCAGTGTGGTGCATGTTTAGACTATTAAAGTGAGTAAAATGTAAGCCAGGCCCAAGGCGTGGCATCCAGCCAGGTTGGTCCTGGTTAGTCCTATAGACTTGCAGTATAAATACAGCTATAATCTGTACTTTTTTACATCCTTACCAGTTACCACCAGTACTGGTACTCACTATATAGGTAATTATCAAGTATTGCAATTATTCCATTGTGGATGAGGTTGCAAAGTGACCGAGTGAAACAATGGTGATGGATAATTTAAATAAAAGTATAAAATCTGGCATTCAAAATTTGTATTAACATTTGTTATTCTGCAATATTATAATAAAGCACATAATTTATTTGTATATCTTATGTAAGGACTATTCAATTTCGAGCGAAAGCCCTTCAAAGAGTGATTTCGTTATGTCTGATTGGCGCTTTCTCGATATATCAACAAACCGAAATTCAAATAATCACTAATCCTAACCCAAATCCTAACCCTAAAACTGACTTGGGTTGATGTTATAATAATTTTAAATTTCGGTTGCCATGACGACATGCCAAAAGTGAAATGTTCCGACCACAATATCTTTACTGATACATGTATGTGCAATATCATGCACATACATGTATCAGTATTTCAATGGTATTCATGTACCGGTAACACAATTTCAAAAAGATGAAATGACAAAAGCCCATAATATGCAACAAAGAACGACATTGCTCAATCTAATTATTTCACCAATATATATATATATATATAGATATATATAATTAATTCAGGATGAAATTCCATTCAGCTGGTTGTTGTCAGTGAGGTGATACCACTTGTTTAATCCCAAACATGTTCACCGGACACAGTGAGTGAACCTACCCAATTATACATTATAGAAGCTGTGTAAAATATATACATTGCAAGCCCAGGACTGGCATTGTCTAGGCCTATTATCCAGGACAAAGCTGTTTACACAGATAAAATATTACGGAGTTTCACGAGATAAATGTCAACACAGCATAATAATATTTTCCTGCTCTCATCCGTGTTTCTCTCATCTAGTCATCTTGGAGAGAATCTTTGCAATGGTTTGCCGGTTTACAATTCTTGGTAAACTTTTTCAACTGCGATTCATTACCAATTTGCAATAAAACGAAAGAAAGACGGATGGCCAAGATCCGGCATTGGTCGCAGTCCAACAAGAAGATTTTTCTCGTTGATGTTTCGAGCCAAAAACGGTTTTCTAAGCAGTTCACAAACAAGGACTGTTTGGACCGAATCAGAGCTCGTTGATGCCATGATAAATCAAGGATCTCCTTAAACAGACGTGCTGTGCAGTCAGGCTATAGTTGGTCAGGCGGAAAGCTAATATTTTGGGCTATCAGGCTATGGTCATGCTCATCCAAAATAGCATGAGCAGCTTGTCTAAAATAGGCAAACTGAGCATGCATCAAGTGCCATCAACCAATGATATTTCGAGAATAAACATGACTGTTCATATGGCTGGTCATGCTATTCACAAAGAGCATGACTTGGGCCAGGCTGAACAAAAGAGCCTGGGAACGAAGACGGCGGATTTTAGACGCCCGATCAATCGGGGACGGATACGGAGCGAGAATATCCGCGTAATATGCGTGAACTATTATTACTTGTTCTCTTCGAAATGCGCGCGACTTCAAAGTTCAAAGGAGAGATTTCAAGAAAGTAAATAAAAGCAAACAAAACTATATATTTTCAGCAAATGTTTAGTCATGCTGAGCACGACTAGCATGACCGCTAGCATTGCCACTGCTCTCCAACCCTGACTTCGCTTACCTAGCTGTACTTGTCTGTTCACTTTTAATTTTGTAAGCATCACCAAACTTGTCGCCTTTGTTCACGGTCTTTTTTTTTACCTAATATTATCGCTGTGTTTTTACCCTGCTGCAGCCAATATCGTACCCAGACCCAATATGCCGCGGTGAGATTATCACCCTTGCTCTGACCTCACTTGCGAGGGGATAATATATGTACCCCTGTACAAGTTGATATTGTTATGTTATTGTTTGTTTAAATCTAAAGGCTTTGAACCAATAGATATTTTATGTAATACATGCTTTCAAATAATTTTGTACAAATTTTACGAATTTAGGTGTGTACTTAGTTTGTATGGAATATTGTATATTTAAATATTTTTAAAAATAACACACAATATTGTGATCACTTGGTCAAGAAAGAGCTCTACATGGCAATGCTGCGGAGCAATATTTGGTGAATAAAGTTTAAAGTTTAAAGTTTGGTTACTCAAGTTTCACGCTCAAAACTTTTAACATGTAAATATAACTATAAGTAAGAATGTTTACCTAAAAGTTTGCACAAAATTTAAGAATATTTAGATAAAAATTTGTTTTGGTGTCTGCATTTGGACACAATCTCGGATCTCTTGTGCAATAAAAATCGTTTGTCGGTGTAAAGAATGCATAGTTTTTCTGTCAAGCATAAGTTGCATATTTTGCTGCCGATTTGGAATGCGTTTGCATGTTTCAAAATTGATCATTTTCTCGTACTCTCATACTGTTGTATTTCTTTTTTTTTTCTTTTTTTTCTTTTTTTTCCCAAAAATATTTAATGAGGAAACCTCATCACCATAGGTGCTTTTCATGAGGGACCTCCAAGAAATTACAAAAACTACAAGATTACAATATCCAAATTATCCAAATTAATCTAATCGATAGTACAGAGATAGACTAGAAATACGAATTCGCAATAATCCCCTCGCCCGCCTTTTCTACCCCCCCCCCCCCCCTACGGGAATTTCTCCATCCATGGTGCCCAGACCTCGCACATCGTGGCCCTGTATTTCTGTTTTGCAAAAATTCACAAATATTTCCAAAAGCCCGTTTCGTCGAAGAAATGTTTGAACGTTATCTCGGCCAATATTCAACCGATTTAAACTCTGAAAACAGATTTGGAATTAGCGAGTCAACATACATAACATACGCGTTTACTATATTACGAGAACGTGAGTACCCTTCGTAAAAACGGTTTATGTACTTACAAATTTAGTCGATTATGAACTGATCACTTTATCGTATATTATTTTGAACGTTATCTCGATCAATATTTAACCGTTTTCAATTCTGAAAACAGATTTGGAATTAGCGAGTCAAAATACATCACATATGTGTCTACTATATTACGAGAACGTGAATACCCTTCGTAAAAATGGTTTATGTACTTAGAAAGTTAGTCGGCTTTGTCGGCTATGATAATCTCGATCAATATATAACCGTTTTCAATTCTGAAAACAGATTTGGAATTAGCGAGTCAAAATACATACTCGGACTCGGATTTCTATTTCCTCAAAAAACTATGTCTCTTGTGACGGTTCAATTTAATCTGAGTATCTAGTTACCATTGCCACATTTTCCGATGTCGCGCATGAGGACGGTTGATGCATATATATAAATCTATAAACTGATCCTAGATCTAGAAACGGCTTGGATCTCGCGTGATAAGGGACTAAACGCCGGTCGATATTAGCACCCTCGCCCTCAGGCCTTCGGCCGGCGCTTCGCGCCGCGCGAGGGGATAAATGAAAGTAATGACAAATCTAATAATTACATTTGAAAGTGTTTAAGGAACTTACAGAAGTCAATGATTCTGGTAGATTATTCCATTCGTTAATAAATAAAAAATCAGACTTACACTGGCCCCAATTTGTTTTACACAGAGGTAAATCTTTTTGTGACCGTTTTCTTGTGTTATAAGAGTGAACTTCACATCTAGAAATATTGTTAAATTTAAAATCGATCCAATTATTTAAAGATTTATAGACAAAACAGGCCCGATGGAACTTTCTCCTATCTGCAAGTGTCTTCCAACGAAGGCAATTTAAAGCCTCAGTACTAGAGGAGTAGCTTGGCTTATCAAGTATCAACTTAGCACCCTTATTGTGTAATACCTGCAAGCGATCCATGAGAGTAGTATTATACCTATCTCCCCATACAATATCTCCATAATCTAGTAAGGGTAAAATTAGTGAATTAAAAACAATTACTCTAGTCTTCTTTGGGAGTAAGTGTCTAACTCGTGCCAGGATACCCAATCTCTTTGCTACCTTATTTTGTATATGCTCAATATGATCGGTCCAAGTAAGGTTTTCATTAATAATAATACCTAAGTATTTAAATTTATCCACTTGTTCAAGAGGATCCTCATTTATGACTAAACTTATTTGATCAAAACTATTTAGTCTTTGAGTTCCTCCCATAATCATGAAATTCGATTTTCTCACATTTAGGGTAAGTTTATGTTTATTTAACCAGTTTTTGACTAAATTAAGGTCTTCATTTAACTTGCGTTGAAGATCTGCTGAGGAAGAAGCAGAACAATAAATTGCCGCATCATCAGCAAACAGCGAGGTCTGGGAGTTTTTTAAATATTTAGCAAGGTTGTTGATGTACAACCAAGAAAAACAGTGGTCCAAGTACACTGCCCTGAGGTACTCCAATATTGACCTGTCTCACGGAGGAGATGGTATTTCCTATAGCTGTTCGCTGCCTCCGATTCATCAGATAGGACTTGAACCATGTCACTGATGCACTGTCAGCGCCCGGAGATTGTAGTTTAAGCAATAGGATACGGTGGTTAACGGTATCAAATGCCTTGCGCAAATCCAAATATACAACACCCATCACCTTCCCATGTTCCATACCATTTAAAACTTCGTCCGAGAATTGAAGTAATGCACTTGCAGTTGATCTCTTTTGCCGAAAACCATATTGTCTTGTGTACAAGAACTTGTTGTGATTTAAATATTCATATAATTGGCTGTGAACAGCACGCTCAATTATTTTACTTGTCGTTGGTAACACGGAGATAGCCCTGTAGTTATCACAGTTATCAGTTTCTCCACTCTTCTTGAACAGTGCTGTTACCTTAGCTGATTTGCAATTTGATGGGAATTTTCCACTTTCAAAGGAAAGGTTTATGATGTTCTTGATGACAGGAGCTATGATACTGGTTGCATCTTTCAGTAATCTAGCACTTATTTTGTCTAAGCCTATTGATTTATTTGGCTTTAGATTGTTAAGTTGAGTAGAGACAAATTCTTCAGAGACAAGGTTTAGGGTAAATTCCAGGTCAGTTTTCAATGGAAACTGTTCATCATCAATAACATTACTAAACATTTTACCCAATTTTTGACCAACGGTCGAGAAGTGCTTGTTGAAAATTTCAACAATATCTTCAAGTTTGGTAAAACGTTTATTCTTGGAGTTAATTGCCTGAACACCAATGACACTCTTTGAATTTGGTAGTACTTGTTTCAAATTTTTCCACATGAGTGCATTGTCCGATTTGGTATCGTTAATGAGATTGCAAAAATATTCAGATTTAAGTCGTCTTTCCTCACGATTTACATAGTTCCTTAGTTTCCTATACATACTCCAGTGGTACTGTGAATTTGTTTGTCGAGATTTCTTTTGATGATAATTACGGTCACGGCAAATTTCCACTACCTTATTTGTTATCCAGGGTGTTGAATGAACCCTTCGTCCTCCGCTTTTTGACTGGGGCATGAATATCAGCAACATCAGTAAATAAACGCTCCCATAAGTGCACCGCGTCATCAACGCAAACTGCTGTATCAATAATGTTCCACGGGACATTTGAGAGGTCTTGTATAAAAGCTTCTTTGACGTACTTGTCCTACGATCTCGATTCGCAAACACGCGCTGGCATTTTCGGGACTCCAGCCTTTACCACGCAAAATATTATACAGTGATCACTAATGAAAGTATCAATAACATCACACTGCACGATTTTATGCTCATTGTTAACACAAATGAGATCTATTTGTGTGTTAGTATGTTCAGTAACCCTAGTAGACTTCTTAATAACTTGTTCGAGACCGTTTAACAGTAAACATGAGCGAAGCTTTTGTTTAGGTGAATTCATACGTGCAACAGAACTGAAGTCAATATTGAAATCACCGAGAACGGTAATTTCATACGAGTCAGGATTTGCAAGTTTCAATGACTGATCAAAAGCAGCGATGAATTTATCAAGATTAGTATCAGGAGGTCTATAACAAGATCCAATAAGTAGAGGTTTTCCTTTAGTACGTTTAACTTCTATCCAGATGCATTCTTCACCGTTTGTTAGGTCATCCCGAGAAGTATAATTTATTCCATTTCTTATGTAAACAAGAATACCTCCTCCTTTGGTTTTCCGATTATTATTTACTCTGTCCTTTCTTACAAGACTATATCCTGGTACCAAAATCTCATTTTCTTGGATATCGGGAGAGAACCAAGTTTCTGAAAGAGAGAATATGTCAAGCTGAAAATCCAGTAGCGGATCTTTTATACTGTCCATTTTGTTGTAGAGTCTATTAACATTCAGATGACCCATTTTAAAACCCCTTAAGAGTTTAGGAAATGTCGGCTGAAGATTTTCATTCGTTAAATCCGTATGAGTGTTTTCTTCAGAAGAAGTTAGACCAGGGAACAAGCAATTTAAACAGGACCAGTTAGTAGACGGTTTACAAAGTTCTATATATTCATGGTTTGTCATACCAGTACATTTGGCATGAAACCAAACGTCGCATTCATCACATTGAACCGCTTTCTGATTTACTCGACAACCTTTTAAACACAGTCGACATGGGTCCATAACGGGTGCAGGATTTAAGCTCACATCACCAGATAGTAATATCAGTGCTACCAAGGTAATATTTAGTAGTTGCAGTCCAGTCTTTAGCTTGTAAGATGACGATAAGCCCACATTGTGCGAACGTCGAGGTAAACCCGATGAATTTCTACCCGGATACTGTCTAACGTCTTGCTGTTACATCTTCTGATAGCACTTTTTCATGCGGTGTTCCTCAAGGTTCTGTCCTTGGTCCTCTTCTTTTTTCCCTGTTTTTCGCACCTCTGGAGGATGTGATTACGGCCCATGGTATTAATTTGATGATGTACGCTGATGACATGCAACTATACGTGTCTATTGACTCGTCTCAGGATCGTCATGCTGTTTTGTCCAAACTAAACCTTTGTCTCAAAGATATTTTCATCTGGTGCACCTCTAACGGCCTATCGTGTAATCCAGATAAGACTGAAGTTGTACACTTAACATCCCGATTTTCTTCTCAACATGAGATACCTTATGTAAATGGATCTGTCATTATCCCTAAGTTAATTGCACGTAACCTTGGCGTGACCGTGGATTCACATCTTCGGATGAACTCATATTAACTCATATTAACAATATTTGCAAATCGGCCTTCTATGCCATTGGGAAGATTGGAAAAATCCGAAAACACCTTGATCAAGAAAACTGTGAAAGATTAATCCATGCTTTTATAACATCGAAACTAGACTCCTGTAACAGCATTTTAGTTGGACTTCCTGACAAAGAAATAGACAAACTTCAACGTGTCCAAAACGCTGCTGCGAGGTGTTAAAAAGATCGACCATATAACCCCTATACTTTATCACCTACATTGGTTACCTGTGAGAGCAAGAATAGACTTTAAAATTATATTACTCACTTATAAAGCACTTCACCATCAGGCACCAGACTACATCGAGGAGCTTATATCGTTATACAATCCTGGTCGTTCTCTGAGATCATCAAGTCAAAGTTTGCTGGTTGTTCCCAAATCAAATACGAAGAACTATGGTGATAGATCGTTCGGAGTTGTCGCTGCCAAACTCTGGAACTCTCTTCCTACAGTCATTAAAACTTTAGATTCTATTGACGTTTTTAAATCTACTCTTAAAACTTATTTATTTACTAACTATTTCTAACCATTAGATTGTTTTTATATACTTCATTCATTGTAAATTAGATTCACCTTGTAAAGCATGGAGACATTGCGTGATGCTTAAATGTATTATTATTATTATTATTACCTGATGCATCTGTGGCGAGTTCAAAGTCTGGTAATGGAGCCCATTCTGGGAGGTCGAAGAAGCAAACTCCGTTCCACGTAGGAAGAACTTCGTGCCACCATTTTAGATCGAGTCTGGTGTATTTCCTTTCGCGCTTAGCATCGCGCAATAGATTAAATAACCGCCGCAAAAACGTCCGACCAGGCTTGACAACGCTGCATGCATGATTTAATTTGCCCAATAACGATTCTAACTGTTTGGTTGTGCACTACGTTTTGCCGACCCATGTATGAATGAGAGACACTAGTTCGTTGAGTTTCGAGGGAGGTAAGCGCGCACACATTTGCTCAGAGTCAAGTTCGATTCCGAGGAAGGTCAAACATTGAGATGGGCCTTCGCATTTTTCCGGCGCCAGTGGGATGCCGATCTCATCAGCCGCCGTATTGATTGCGTGCAGAGAATCTAGACAGTCATTCGTGTGAGCCGCCCCGAGCGTGAAAAAGTCGTCCAAAGAATGTAACACATTTCTCATGCTGAAATTATGTTGCAAAATCCACTCGAACATGTCAGATAGGGTGTTAAAAATACATGGGGCGGAGCGAAGACCAAACGGAAGGGCCAAGTCAACGTAAAATTTACCACGCCATTGCATTCCCAGTAAATATCTGTCCGAAGGATGTATCGGGACAATGCGATACGCACTTTTGATGTCGACTTTCCCCATTAAAACGCCTTTACCCGCGCTATAAACGATCATGCCAATTGCGTCGTCTACTTTAGAATATGAGACCGGGAATTCGTTTTTAAAAATGCCATCGTTGACGCTATGGCCCGCAGGGAATGATAGATCCAGAATTAGCCGCCATGAATTTGGTTTGTTTTTCTTGGGATAATGCCAAAACGATTGTGCAGGGATTGAGGAGAAATTGTGGTTAGCTCGAGCGTTCTTCCTGTCTGAATTTCAGTTAAAAGGTATTCGTCGATTACCTCGGGGTGGTCGTTTGCTGATGTACAGTTCGTTTTGGCGTTTTTAAGTTCGATCGTGTTTGGATGAAAGCCACCAATACGGAAATCCGCACGAAAACCGGTCATAAGATAATTAACTTTGGTACGGTCCGGATGCCCTAATAACTGGAGTTCGAGATTATCTGGTTTGATCGGAGAGTTTGCTAGTGCGTGCAAAGCAGGTGTTGAAAAATAAGTGTCATTAGAAAAACTTGAGGAATTTGTACCCGAGGAGGGAAACACGCGATGAAGTTTACTCTCTCCAAGAGCATTCAGGCGAGCGCTTTCTTTTGCTGTTTCGATTGTGGTCGATGCGCCGATGCGACTGCCCACAGTCGGAGACGTTGCACGCATGCCGAAAGCAACAGGTTGCATTGGGGCTAACACAGGAACCTTGATTCCATGAGGCAGAATAGGCGGGAACGAAAGTCTCCTCGACGCTCTTGGTTAGAGGGCTGCATTGTATGGTAATTATAAAGGTCTGGTTTCATGGCAGACCAGTCTCGGAGATCACAGGCTTCAGCCTCGAAGCGAAAGGCTCTATCGTACTGTTGCCACGAAGAGCCGCCATAGCGCTTCTCGGTTCGCATGACGAGGGCCATGTAGGCCACAATAGATCGCATGCTCGATGAGGAGAATAGGCCGACATTACGGAGATATAACTAGTAAACGCTTCGACCCACGTCATGATATCCGGTGTCTCCTTGACGTTCCTCGAGTTGGTTTTTGAACTAGGGATGATAGCCCTCGATAGAAAACGATGGGATTACGGGTCTGAGTTCTTTCAAGTTTTCGTCTGAGTTCTTTCAAGTTTTCGGGAACTAGTTCAACCATATCGACGAACTTGTGAGAGACGATTTGCGTAACTAATTTGGCAGAGATCGGAGCCCGACCAGGGCCCAGAATAAACGGTATAGTTACGCTAAGGGAAGACTCAGCTTTGTCCGCGTCGCCAGAAGTGGGTACAAAGGACGAATGACTTCCTGAGTGATGAGCTAATGAAGGTTCATTCGTTTTTTCAAAATTTGGTCCCCACGGATGAGGCCTTGCGCTTTGGTCCTCTGATGGGAGGGTACCACCTATTGCCGGTATAAAGGAAGGTGCATTAAACGTACCTGAGCCAGCATTTGTGGATTCTTCTGAGTGCTGAGCGTTTGGGTCGTGCGGGCCACGCATAAATTCCGGCGAGCTGAAGGCGGTAGCCCATTCGATTGCGGGTGATGGTGGAAGTCCTTCTCTGTGGGTTGCATCACTGGTGGATCCACTAGGGTCTGCCATTATTCTTTCTTTAGTACGCTGTTAGATTTTCGATGATTACTCGAGCTCAAGAGCGTATGTGCGAATACTTCGCGTGCCAATGTACTAATGACGAGATGTATGCCAAACCAGTCCTATCAGGCTCCTCCCAGTTCCTGCCATCTTGTGATGCAACCCGGTTTCCTTGTTGTTAACCTTGGTTATGTCATAACCTCATTAAAATGCTAATAATAATACTACGGTGTCAGATTTCCAATGTTTATTTACTGTACCATGTACATGCAGTACCTGATAAAAAAATTGAAGCAATCCAGTACAATATTCCTTCTTGTTCAATTTTTGAAAGACTTGCTTGGTCATGTAGTTTACCCTTTCTACTGCCTGTAATTTAAAACACCACGTTGCAGTACATGTGCAATAATAGTACAGTACTGTATTTTATTAATTTCCTATGAAACAACAATAGAACCAATGTTTACCTGCATATTAAATGGTGCCAGTGAACCATACATAAGTAAATATTCAGGAACATGATTCACCTAAAAATATGAATTTTGTGTTACATATAATATTAGTCACAGTATTTCCAATACAAATATTTAAGGAAATAACCATACCAAAGTATGAATGTAGGGTGTGATCGCCCTATCTTTAAAAATGGCCATGAACTCATTGGCAAATGCCATTTTCTGGAAACGATCTGGAGTGAAACCTAAACCAACGCTACTGCGAAGATGAGAGTCTAAGTTGTCAAATCGTTTCCAGCAAGAAACGATGGTGTTAACCTAGAAAATGGAAAAATTAACAGTTACCATAGTAACCAAAGACCAAATACAGCATGGTGTTATGGTATTAGTTGCAAAGTACTGTACATGGTAACATATGCTACATATACCTGGTAAAACATCTGATCTGTAAAATATTTGATGTCCAACTGCTTCAGGATATTCCTCTTGTTAAGTAAAAGACAAATAAATTCTTAAATAGCCTGTTTATAAAACTAATACCAGAATTGTTTTACTTTTTATAGTGCAGGACTACTAATTACCTTTTCCTTATCATCTTTGGTAAAACTGAAATTAAGGGCAGGTTTAATTTTTGCCATCTCAACAACTAAGGAATCTTTAATATCTAAAATTTAAATACATCCATTGTACAATACAATTAGTATTTCATACAAAATATAAATCATAGACAGTCATATATTTGCTAAATATAATGTACTCATCCTACAGTGCACTAAAATATATACCGGTATAATTATAATACCATAAGTGCAAAAATTGTGGTTGCACTTTACTGACCTTTCTCAACAACAACACGAACAAGTTCATCATACAAAACATCTGTCACTCGAAGGAACAAGTGCAATGTATCCTATAATTGAAGAAACCAGACTTCATTAAAATGTATTACCATTTAATAATGTACAATTCATTTGTTTTAAAAGTTATAAATTTAACAGTAAATAAGGAATAAAACTGCCTTTTTAAACACTACTTACAGGAACAATGTGATCAAAGTCAATAAAATCCAGCAGAGGTAGGTCTTGTATACCTTTTTTTGCATATTTGCTACATTCAAGAAATAAAATATAGTGATAACAGAATGATCTATCAAATTACCAATAATTAATAATATTCACATTTTGGAAGTATTTTTCCAAACCCTGAAAGGCCGAGGAGAAATACAAGAAGTGAATAAATAACCCAATGTTCAGTATTATTGGTCAAAACAGTCAGTGAGATATTTATTATCAGACTATAACAATTTATTATCAGACAAAAAAATTGCATCTGCAATTTTATGTTGGATATACTGTAACAATTGCCTTACAAGGGTCTTACCATTCTCTTCTAAACCATTTAAATAACCACTTCTACATAAACATTTCATATTGTACATACTCAACTAGTATATACAGTATATATGAGCATCATTGCATGTACAGTAACTAATTGACTTACCAGCCACTGCTAGAATTAACGTTGGACACATTCTGCAATTATCCTTGTGCACTTCCAGTTATTGGTGCTAATCTGGTGGATCTTCCCTTTGTCGCAATCACACCAGATGCAGAAATACTTGTTGCTACCTACAATAGGTTAAATAAATTATAAAGATACCATTAGTAATATGTTAATGAATAAGACTTTTACACTGAATTAATAAAATATTTTGTTAATTGACAATATATAGTATATACCTGGATTAATTCCTAATATTAGGGCCAATAATTTCCAGTCTGCACACAGGAACCACTCAATATTCAATTTTGATGGAAGAGATCATTTGGTGGCATGTATCTAAACAACAAAATTACAACATATTAATTACAGTTAAAGTTCACATATTATGTTCTCAATGATCACCAACCAAAACCAATGATTGTAACAGCCAATGTACATGTAATCACTAATCTTAACACATTCCCATGTCAGTTTTTTTTAAAAATATGTTGTCATCTATGACTGTTGCTGATACACGGTACTGTATCACTATGAGAATTTAAAAATATGTACACACAATCCTAATGACAATACAGTACATGGCAGTAATACAGTACAATCATGATACAGTTAATACAGTATACAGTACAGTGTAATGTAATGACTAATTTCATGAGTGGTCTGCAACATCATATCAAGTAGTTTGATTGCATGGTTCAACCTGAGAGATACGAAACTTGTTCCAGATTGCTGAGAGCAAATGTTTTCTGTCAAGCAAAATAAATATAAATTAGGGGAAGGAAACTTGGACCGTGACTTATCCATATAATATGTATATATAATTATACACAAATACATGACATTGTATATTATATACATATACATGCACACACACATATAATTATATATATTACAAAAGATGATGAACTTACCCATGCTCTTGAAGAATCTTCATACTCTCAATTATCGGTTCCAAATAACTTTTCACAAATGCAGTCTTCATGTCCATTGCAAATTGCTATTGGGTAATTATATTCATACGACACAGCATTTTTGCAATAGAATTTAAGTAAAAATGATTTAGACAATGCTTTTTTCAGGATATTCAATGTAGAACTTAATATTTAACCCTAGAAATCTTTGAGTAGATATATTAATAATGAATTAAGACAGACAGACATTAACAATGTAATTACATGTTCAATTAAGAATATGTACAGGTATTAATAGAAACAGAAGCTTGAATCTATATACACATGTATATAGAGAAATACTACTCAAAAACATTAAAAATAGCACATTGAGAACATTCCATTCACATATGTCATGAGCAATCGCAAAACATACCATCATCAATATATTAAAGGACAACACAATGGTATTTTTGTTTCTTGATGTCTTAGCCCCATCACCAGCAAACCGAAGATGAAGGGTTGGAGAATTGATGTTTTGCAATGGTTGGTAAAACTCGGGAATCGTGAACAGGTAGTCAAGAATATCCTTAACATCCCTGTATGATCTATCCAAGGTTACCTCATTGTTATCTCCAACACTAAAATTGCTGATTGGAATACAGGATGACATATCTTTTTTGGCAGGCTGCACTTGTAAGATCTGACCATATCAGAATTGCTCATAGCAAGCTCATGATACTGTGTATTGGACACAAGTTTCTGGCCCATAACAGCACCTTGCACCGCAGCATCATGGCAGCTTATAGCTGGTGGTAAAGTTATACAGTCTGCAGCTGTCTCAAGGGGGGTTGTCAAGTCCATGACAACAGTGACCGACTCATCATTGGCTTTTGTTGTCTTGACATCAAACTCCAGCTTCTTCACACAAACATTGGATGGTAGAGCATTGACTAATGTTTTAAACATCTTGGCTGCTGCTACACGTCTACTTTTACTTTGTGGGGATATACTATCTGAGATAATCCTCTGGACCTTAAATATATGTCTGCACTGGCAATTACAGGTAGGATGCTTTCTTTTCCTAGCTGATTTTGAAGGACGTTTAGGTATGGAAGGACTTGTTGGCATAGCATTAGACTCTGTATTTAACATAGAAGTGGTAGTTGGTGAAGAAGAACAATCGGATAACATAGAAGAAACAGTTGTTGGACCTCCACTCAGGGTCTTAAAATAGGAGAAAGTGCTGCCTTTGCAATAATATCAGCAAATGGTAAGACTTTCGGGTCTTCTCGGATAACGACTTTAAATTGTAAGCCCTCGTTACCCCTGTAATTGGGCTTCCAGCCTGTTGGGGTATTCTGTTCACCTAAGAGTGATAAATATAATAAACTAAACTTGATTCCTCGTTCATAACACAGCAGAGGAAACCGTCTATTATTCTATTATAGCTTCTATTTAATTATTATCATGTTATCTAGCTTGTTGCAGTTCCATTTCTGACATTTCTAGTTGTGTTCAATGAATAATCATGTTTAGAAACTATAACTGTTCAAAATATGTTGGTATATATACAGTATTTACATGTACGTTTTGCTTTCGCTTTTATTTTCAACTTCTATTTCCGTACTAATTGTTATGACGATTTTTAATGACGATTTTTAATGACGATTTTTAATGACGTTATAACGTTACACAAAAGATTGTCACATATCAACCTTTTGCACAACATCATTTTTGTGTGAAGGCCGTTTTCCACTTCAACAATACCGAAACGAGCGTTTTCTTTTGTTTTGAAGTCATTAGTTCTGCCCGAGAGCTCACAAATCAAACCAAATCTCTACGTTTCGGTACGGTTTGTAGTGGAAAACGTCCTTAACATATCTTCCTTCCCAAATTAAACTTATTTATTGACAAAAAAAATAACACGATTTTTTATTGAGGGAGAAAGCCAGTGGTACAGTAGCAAGCAAAGCAACTCCCATGCTATTAACAAATCAATGTTTGTTGTAAACCGCATATTAGTTTCGCAAGACCCTAGGGAGAATATATTTTACAGGTGAATTTACATCGATATGTTTTGCATAAGTTCTGCATCGTATAAATAGTAGTTTGTGTTAAATTGACAAAGGCTAAAACTACAGTCAGACAGTTATCATATCTAATCACCGAGGATGTCCAATAGTTTCATTCTCCTTGGATTTCTCCTTGCGAACCGATTGATGACTTCGTTGACATTGACAGAAATTTCCTTGTGGATGTGAAGCATTCCTAATCCGTTAAGGCGGTCTTCAGACATCGTGTTGCGTAGATAGGTTTTAAGGTGCCGTAAAACAGAAACTGAACGTTCACATGTACATGTGGTAACTGGAATCATTGCCATTCTGAAGCGCCACATATATTGGGGAAGGAGATCCTGTCAACCAACGGAAGAAGTTCAGCTAGATTGGTAGGCGGCGTTCCCGTACAATTCAAGGAAGTTGGTGAATTTCTGCTTCCATTCCTGCTTAGACACAACATTGATTGGCAAGGCGTAAAAACCGTTCATGATTCTTGTGTTCATCTTTCGAACCGATGTCCTCGAAATTTATTAAGTTGCTTTAGAAGTTGCCCATCAATGATTTGTCCATGAGATAAGCAATGCTCAAATGATTTCCAGTGCGCAAGACTGATGCAGCGGAGAACTGAATTATCGTGGGTGTTAATTACTCGGGCTACCCTGTGGGTAGCATGAGTCTTAAATCCGGCTTCATTTCTGTGTTCGTCGTCGGATTTTTTCTACGTCGAGAGAATGTAATTATTGCGTGGGCGTATAAATAGCGAGCATTTACGAGACCTGTAAACCTGCGAACTAATGCAAAGATTCTCTCCAGGATAACTGGATGAGAGAAACACAGATGAGAGATTAAAGAAAGAACTCGCAGAACCGTTGACGAAACGTCAACATGACAACATATAGTCGTTGCAAGGCATGCAAGCAAATTGAAGCGAGTTCGGACTTTCGTTTTATTGGCAATGAATCGCAGTTGGAAAAGTTTACCGAGATCTGTATTGTATACCCGCAAACCATGTCCCTAAAAGTAGCCCGAGTTAACACCTAGGAGGCATCTTGTTTTCTCTAAATCCTTTCTAAAATTGCTTACCCCCAATTCACTCCAATTATTCTCATATCCTTTATCAGAAAAAGCCAAAAACAAAACATTTTATGCTCTTTCATTGAGTAAACCAGCCAATCACGAGCAACGTTATTTTTTTGAAACCACAACTGGTGAAAGCTTCGATCACTCGCATCTTTAGGAAATAGCTCGCCTTCAGGTTTACATGGACCAATTTTTACAATTTCCATGCACACAGTGAGTTAATTTTGATGTCTCAAAAATGGGCAGGATCTGTAGGGTATTTTCCAAATGATGCTATCCAAACATTTATCCTGCTCTTAGTGTCTCCGTGGATATGGTCATCAGTGTATCTTCACATTTGCTTTATGAAGACGGCCTCGAAACGGGAATCACTGCTGCACCTGCAGGCCTAGCAGGCTTCGTTTTTCGTGCGAACGTAAACGGATTTGCTGGAGCGCGGGCCAGCTTGTACGGAATATAGCGATGGGCCGCTATTAATTCACTATGGTACTTATCATTGTGCATTTTTTTGTAGTCGCCATCAAAGGTCATATTGCACACAGAACATTCCACCTTTTTTCGTTTGGTCTTACCTTCACAAAACATGATATCCTGAACGTCAGGCGCGAGACGTGCGGCCGGCGAGTATTGATATATAATTCAGTACTTAACTCTTGAACACATTAACATTTTAACACTAAGAGGTTTAAGTTGATTTCGGGTTGAAATTGAATAATGCCGTATCACGTTAGTCACTGACTCACTCTAAAAGCATATAATCTACTAATCTAGTTTACTTAATTCAGTATGTAATATGTATTCTGAAATGTATAAATTATTTATATATGTCACTCGACTACTTACTTGTTTATATCGATGAGAAATGGTATTTTTTTCAGAATTTAATACTTTGAGTTATTGCACTGATCACAGTTAATAGAATAGTGCACTGATTGAGACGGTTGTGACTTGCGACTCGTATTTCATTGGAACAGCTGTCAACCTGTAAAAAAGATCTGTTTGCATTTTGTGACCGGTTTATGAGTCATGCATTTCCCTTTCATCATTCATGATTCAGTTTCTTGGAAAAACCGAAAGTATCCGTTATTATTTATAAAATACAATAACATGAGATCTCTTTGTCCATCCGATTTTCCGACAGACATCATTTTTAGGGTTAGGGTTAGGGGGTTAGGGTTAGGGCTAGGCATATGCAACAGTATTGGTACCATTGCAGCGAATACGGATTTACCGTATTAGTACCATTGGTACTTATTTGGGCTCCAAATTGGCACCATTAAGAGATGATTCCTGATGACTTATAATGATGTTTGGAAGCCATTTTTCATACAAAAAATGCTGACTCAGCATTTTTTTCTAAAAAGGTATGAAAAGAGTTTTAGAGTCATTTAGAGTTGTTTTTTTTTTTAATTTATTCCATACTAAAAATGCTGACTCAGCATTTCTTCCCTTCGAGAAATTTAGAGATTTTTATATTTTTTTGTAGAGTAAGCATATTTTAAGTGGTTGGACAAGGGTTTTAGACCCATTTAGAGGGTTTTTTTTTTTTTGCAGAGTCAGCATTTTTTCAAAGGGTGGTACAAGGGTTTTAGACCCATTTTGAATTTTTTTTTTTTTTTGCAGGCATCATATTATAAGTGATTGGAAAAGGGTTTTAGGCCCATTTAGAGGTTTTTTTGTTTTTTTGCAGAGTCAGCATTTTTTCAAAGGGTTGTACAAGGGTTTTAGACCCATTTTGAATTTTTTTTTTTTTTAGCCAAAAGTAGTTTTAGACAATAATAAAGACATTTTGACAAGAATAAACAAATGTTTGTTTTATTAAGTGTGTAACAAGGCAAAGGTTAACTTTTCATTCGATAATTGTTCGATATCTTAGTCTTGAAGTGTTTGAGTGAATCAAAGCTTACATGTTCGATTTCTGTAGTATTCAGAAGGTGAAATGTTCGATTCCTGTAGTATTCAGAAGGTAACATGTTCGATTTCTGTAGTATTCAGAAGGTGAAATGTTCGATTCCTGTAGTATTCAGAAGGTAACATGTTCGATTTCTGTAGTATTCAGAAGGTGAAATGTTCGATTCCTGTAGTATTCAGAAGGTGAAATGTTCGATTTCTGTAGTATTCAGAAGGTAACATGTTCGATTCCAGTAGTATTCAGAAGGTGAAATGTTCGATTCCAGTAGTATTCAGAAGATAACATGTTCGATTCCAGTAGTATTCAGAAGGTAAAATGTTCGATTCCTTTAACTTTAACTTTAACTTTTTTTTTCTTTTTCTTTTTTTCCGTTTCTTCTTTCTTCCTTCTGGTTTTTTTTTAATGTTTTTTTTCTTTCGTTGCTTTCTTTCTTTCTTTTTTTTGGAATTTTTTTGGAATTTTTTTTTGTTTTTCGAGTTTTTTTGAAGTTTTCACTTACAAACCATCTGACTGCCTCCGGATCGTTCGGAATTTATCCCTCACTTGCTGCTTTGAGTAACGGCGTCCTATTTCGAATTCCAAGCATTTGGCATCATTGGCCACAGCGAAGACGATTTCAGCGATTGTAGCTGTGTCATTTAAGTTCTGTGTGGCTATTTGAATTGACAATGTTTCATCCTGTGTGAAAACCCTTGTATTTAAACACGGCACGACGCGACGACGTTGTCGTGGTGGCTCGTCGGTGCTTGTCCATGAAGAGGTGGGCGATGGTTTGAAAACGGGACCGGGGTGTGGAGGAGAGGAAGGGTGGGTAGATGTGGATGCTGTGGGTAGGTAGACTGTGGATGCCGAGCTTTGGGAGGAAGATGGAGAGGCAAGTGGATAGGCTAATGGAGAGGATGTTAGACAGGATGGTGGAGAGGTTAGTGGATAGGGTAGTGGATAGGGTAGTGGAGAGGCTGGTGGAGAGGAAGATGGAGAGGCTGGTGGAGAGGCTAGTTGGGAGGATGTTGGAGAGGCTGGTGGAGAGGAAGATGGAGAGGCTGGTGGAGAGGCTAGTTGGGAGGATGTTGGAGAGGCTGGTGGAGAGGCAGGTTCAGAGGCAGGTTCAGAGGATGAGGACGAGAATGGTGGATAGGGTAGTGGAGAGGCTGCTTCAGAGGATGAGGATGAGAATGGTGTATGGGCTGGTGGAGGGGAAGATGGAGAGGCTGGTGGAGGGGCTGGTGGAGAGGCTGGTGGAGGGGCTGGTGGAGGGGCTGGTGGAGGCTGGTGGAGGGGCTGGTGGAGAGGCTGGTGGAGAGGCTGGTGGAGGGGCTGGTGGAGAGGCTGGTGGAGGGGCTGGTGGAGAGGTTGGTGGAGAGGTTGGTGGAGAGGCTGGTGGAGGGGCTGGTGGAGAGGCTGGTGGAGAGGCTGTGGAGGAGGAGCTATCCAATTCGAGGCGGAAGTAATCGTCGCTATATGTGGAACAAGTTACAAATATTTTTTTATAATTCCCCATATTTCTCCGCCGATGCACCCGCGCGCACAAGACATGTTATATATGACCCAAGACACATTACCAAAAGTCTTGGCTAAAAATAAGCAAATTTAGAGAAATTTTTTAAAATGTTACTAATTCGGTTTTTTTTGGTTTTTTTGTTCTAACGGTCAGCGGTTTGCAGGGTTTCGCATAAATTTCACTGTGTATATCAGTGACGTCATAACGCATCTCTATACCTATTCTCAGTTTAATCGGTTCAATACTGACTGAGATATATATAGCACAAACTATTTTGTAGAACATCATATATTGAGGGCGATTTTACCACCATGCGGACCTCTTTTTTTACCATTCTGACGCCACATTGTCGATAGTTTTACCCTTTAGGAACACTTTTGGTTATTAAAGTAGTCAAAAAAAGTGAAAACTAAAGGTAGTAAATCGTGTTTCCAAAACCGGAAGTGAAATTCGAAGAAGTATATCACTTTTTATTAAGTGTTTTTATACCAGAAAAAAGCATATTTTATGACTAGTATAATAAGCAAATGTGATTAGAATCGAAATTCCAACAATCAATTTTTTTTCTTTTTTCTAATTTTTTTTTTTTTTTAGCTACAGCCTTTACGAACACTTTTGCTTATTGAGGTAGTCAGAGTGGTTATTTATCGAGTAACTGATGTTTTAGAAAAACCGGAAGTGACGTCAAAAAAAAAGGGGTAGAAGATCACTTTGGGGACATATTTGTAGTACATCATAGTCACCCATAAGGCCCCATTAAGAAGTTATGTCCATAAGTGTACTTATTTTTTTTCAAAAACCCTATAGACCGACCTAGGTCCCCACCCCCCCCCCCCCCGTCCATAGCTAACAAGTGGAACATTCCAGCATGTAGCCATCTAGGTGAGTACACTGAACAAGTTTCAGCTCAATCGGTTCAATACTGACTGACATATAACTGAAAATGATGTCTGTTACATATGTCTTTATAGGTCATATATTATTATGTTATGTTATATATGTTATGTTATTTTGATACGTTTTTGTCATATTTTTATATATTTGTCATAAATATAAATACAAATGGTCATATATCCATTTGTTATATTTAAACATAGATCCATTTGTCAATCTCTGAAGGTCATTAGGTTCCTCTAGCTACGCCACTGACATGCATCAGGTCTTGTGGGAGCTGTTTTGTTATGTGAAATGTGTGTAATTTGCTTAATAGGCTCCTTTCAGTAATTCCATGTTGTTTCAAGATCTTTCTCATTTGGTTTGTTGGTGCTGATTCAATGGCATCACACTGTTGGTGATACTGTTCTAGATTCCTTTCTGAGAAGAGACTGTCCCTGAAGTTATCTTGCATGTTGTTGAAGAGGCAAAAACAACAGCGTTTCTGACGAGTCCAACCAACCAACCAACCTTCACCTTGAATCCACCTGATTGATGTTGTCTTCAGTGCCACCAAGACACAACAGCACCAAACATTTCCACTTCTCTTCCATTTATGTTAAACACATATCCATTTGCCAATCTCTGAAGGTCATTAACTATGGGTGTAAGGATGTTGTTTTGACCATACTTCGACACATGCTTTGCCTTCACAATAGCCAGCAGTCGAATTAATAATAATAATATTTAATCAGGATACCGGAGTGTTTTTCAGTGGGGTCGTGTAGTACCTCACAAGATTACATTACATTACACTACATTATAACATTACATTACACTAAGTCATTACATTAAGTCATGTTACGTGACTCAATGCAATGTAATGTAATGACATTACATTACACTACATTAAGTCACGCAACATCACATCACATTACATTACATTACTAGTAAACTGTACAATGCCTCTCACATTCACTTTGAAACTAATTAAATTGGTGTTTTTTCAGTTCATTTTTGCGGCTACATTGCTTAGCAACGTAAACGCTACGCTATCGGCGGCGGACTATATATATGGCTGTGTTTGGTTTGGACACTGACGTAACAACTTGGATCACATGACCTAGCGAACTTTTAGAAACAGTTGTAGCATCCATTTGGCCACTGTTTGCTTTGATTTTCGAAATTTTATCAAGGTAAAGCGACAAGTTATGAGTGTTAACGTCAATTTGTTGATCAGTTCTCGTGTGAACATTTACGATTTTTGTGGAAGTAAAAGGCAGCACTTTCCTTGTGATACTCGCTGTTGAGGAAACTACAACTCGCCCGTTGAGGCAATCCACAACTACACAGCTGCTGTATAAACACGACTCATTTGAAATGGGAGTAACGATTGAGCATATATACAGAGCTCGAATTGGTGCTCACAATAGCATTGCAAAAACCAAAGAGGATATCAACTCTCGATCATCTCGAACTAAGGTATCATTTGGAATACAATGCCAATATTGATATTATTTATACCGCTGTGTATTTTTAATAGGCCAAGACCTACTGTGTATGATTTATCCAAGTGTATATAATTTATCAGTGATACAATTTGTGCAGATTTTAGTCAAGACAATTTGGACAAAATGCTGGTAAACAATGTGTAGCTATAAGCTATTTCACTGACTGCAATAATATATACTCAAATAAAAGATATTACAACTTGCGATTCACAATTTTTAAATACTTGTACGATATTATGTGCTGGAAATATTAACCTTTATACTTGCATAGGTAATTCCATTAAAATTGTTTTTGCTATTTTAACTGACGTGCCAGAATTTATTTCAATAATTTGATGATAAAGTTTATTATTTACAATATAGTGACTCCTTTGCTGGTGGGGTTTTACTACATTCCTGGCATTCCTTGTCAGCACCCACAAACAATTGTCTTCTGTACGATCCTTTTATTAGTATTAAGATTAGTATTATAAAACCAAGGTGGGAGGTTAGAAAACCCATTAGGTGGGGTTTAGGGTTAGTTGTTTTGGGGTTAGCAGTTTTATGATGCATTTTATCATACATTGTCCGATTGTATGATAGCAGTATAATCTCTCATTTTGTCCTACCTAAAAAAAATCTAATAGAACATGATTGTTTGCAGGCACTGACAAAGAATGCTGGAATGTAATAAAACCCTTGCTGGTGCCATATTCATGATAACAGACAATTAACCATTTTTAATCACTGACGTGCTCTAAAATATTTTCTCACTCTAAATTAGTGAATTGAATTATCAACATTGTTGACTGTAACACAGTAGTGGAATTTAAGATTTTTGATTGTCATTAAAGAGATAAATGGCATGCCAGACCCACATGTGGAAAATCTGTATTAATTGATTTTGAAGGTATCCAGAAACATGTTTAAACATTTGATGATGATGGGAAGCTATGCAGTTAATTGTGCAATAATGTATTTTACTTTAATACTTTTCCTAATGCAATAATCTATTAAGGTAATTTTGTAAAAGCTCTGTTGATAATATACTGTACATTTAAAAGATTTTAACACACTCATTCTCACTCAAACAAAAGTACAATGTAACTACATAGTACATACTGTATGCATGGATATTCACACACAAGGATAAATAACATTGGATGCTACTAATATACTAATCCAAATACCAACGTACAACCCTAATGCTAACTTCAATACTAACCATAGACAATTTTAAACTTTAAAATTAAAATTAATATTTAACCCAATGCTATACAGTATTTATAATTGAACTGGTTTAAAATAAACTGTTTGGAAAATTAAACTGGTTTAAAAAAAATTGTACCAGCAATTATATATGCATAAAGTTGTTATTGTTTTCTCGCATGGCATTTCTAGCAAAGTGCTCCACTTGGACACAAATAATGTTGAGTTGATATTGTTGATGTTTTTTGTGGTACGTGAAAACTGGGGTATGAATAATTATTTAGTCTATTTAGGCAATCCATAGACCAGGGTCCCATGTTTTCTCAACTGCATTGGAATCCTTCAGTGTAGACACCAGCAGCATAGCCAAGGGTGGCCTAGGGTGACCTGACCCCCCCCCCCCCCCCCATCTACACATTTGGCCCTCCCAGTCCCCTGAATGTCTGATGCTAAATTCAAGTAACAACTTTTGTTTATTTGAAATTTGAAGTGTGTTTCTGTTACTAATCGTGATGCTGATAGGCTTACCAGTGGAATCAGTGTTCACAGTAACACTCACAAGAAGTTTAAACTGCGTAGAATTATGCTTCCAAAAGGCTTTGGTTCTTTTTACCATCCTCGATGCCTGTCAAAACTACCAAAGGCTCTGCTGCATTGGATGCAAATATTGTGATCCATGGTTATTTATCTTGTTGTCAGACTTTAACAGGTTGGTCCAGGACTCTAGGTGTATACAAATTGGTCTTGTTATCAATTTTATTTTAATAAATGTTCAACCGACCCGTGCAGGTAATTTTTTTGGGAAAATTTGTCTTATAAATCAGGGGAAATGCCCTCACAGCGCTTTTTTTTCTGGGGGGTGCCCCCATACCCACCTACATTGGTCGCGGCTAAAGACACGAGTATACACCATAACGCTTGATAATTCTAATTTAACTGCACCCCCAAACTCTCCATTGCTCCCCCCCAAATCTTGATCCTAGCTACGCCACTGGTAGACACTACAGTGTAGACACTAATATACCTGTGCAACAGTAAATACTAAATATTACTATGCAGTGCAAAATGCTTTCTTTTCTTGATTGTTTATTTTCTGCTATTTAGCACTAATGAATTAGAACTGTTTAATAGGTATAATAACTGCACTTTACCATACAGAAAAATAATATTAAAGTTTATGATTGACATTGTTCAATAAAACATGTTCCTGTAGTTCTTACCCAAAATGCAAGTAGTCCAATAACTCAAGACCAAGTGCTAAAAAACTACAATGCCCATCGGTAGTGTAGCACCGTGCCCATGTTTACACTCAACGATCATATAAACAACGGCCTATACCAGTACTGTGTGTATAGTTTCCCCACAAGAAATATGTTTAAGTTTTTAATGGTTAATATATCTGCACCAATCCACCAAGCCATGTGTAAAGTAATGATTTTCTTTCATCTGCAATCATAGCAATCACTTCCAACGAATGTAAATATCAATATTAATTGCTTTACTATTGTATATTTGTGCCACGATGGTAATTACGCCCCATCCCAAACGTAGACGCATGTACACATTGCGTACCTATTTTTAAATATTGTTAGCGATTTTGTGCTTCTTGTTTTATTGTCCAAGTTTTTAAAATCCATTGATGTATGATAAATTAGTTTTTGTTTTCCCCAGTTTGTGTTGACTTTAGGTAGATATAGATTGTTGTTCGTCCTTGTAAAATATTTATGAATGTTATTATTTCTAATTAGTTCAAAGTCAAAATCTATTAAACCGTTAATACATTTAAATATAAAAATACAGCGATGTTTCTGTCGTCGGAATCAGGTGTCCAGTTAATTATTTTTAAGACTTCAGTTGAGGAAGAGAGTGGTGGGATATCAAGTACGAGTTTAGCAGCTTTATTTTCGAGAATTTGTAAAGAGTTCATTAATGTCGAGTTGTTCTTGTCGCCCCACATAATGTCGGCATAGTCGAAAAGTGCTAAGAGATTAACGCTGTACAGAGTGTGCTTCGTCTGAGTGGTGGTAGATAAGACTTCACACATCGTATGGCTCCAAGTCTTTGGTTTATGCTATTGGCTAAGTTTCCTATATGATCATGCCACAATAGATCCTGACTGAGGGTGACACCAAAATACTTAAATGTTTGTCTTTGTTCAATTTTCTGGTTATTTATAGTGATGGTAAGATTCGAGTATGACTTTTAGCTCTTTTTTGTTTGCAAATATGAGGAATTGCGTTTTTTCATAGTTGAGGGTTAGCAAGTTTTCGTTTAGCCACTTGGATAGAGATTGTAAATCAGCGTTTATGTTAGCTTGAAGGTTGTTGCAGAGTTGGCAGAATAATACAAAAGTGCGTCATCGGAGTATAGAACTGATTTGCTATAATTAAGGCATTTAGGTAGTTCGTTTATATATATCAAGAAGAGCAAAGGGCCCAGTATACTTCCTTGTGGAACACTGTCGAGTGACTGATCTTGAGGTAGATGTGCAGTTGTTGATAGTTGTTACTTGAGTACGAGATGAACAGAACCAGTTGAGAACAGGAGTAGTAAATCCAAGATTTTTCAATTTTGAAATTATTATCGAGTGGTCTTCAGTATCAAATGCTTTTCGCAGATCAATAAAAACAGCTGCTGTAACTGACTTTTTGTCGAGATTGTCTAAAATTTTATCAGTGAACTGTGGATAGTTTTGAACGGAAACCAAATCGTTCTGGAGCGATTAGATTGTTTTCTTACACGTATGTGTAGACTTGTAGGTGAACAATTATTTTACTTAATGTTGGTATAGGACGGTAGTTATTCGGTAGAGTTGGGTCACCAGATTTGAAGAGACGAACAACTTTTCCCATTTTCCAAATATCTGGAAAAGTTGCAGAACCTAACGAGATATTGAAGATCTTTGTTAAACTAGGAGTAATAGTCAGAGCAGAGTCTAAGTATAAATCTTGCACTTATTCCATCAAGTCCAATAGCTTTGTTAGTTTTTAGATTTTTTAGTTCACTGAAAACCAGAGATTCGTCTACTTCTTCAAACTCAAAATTGTATGGAGAAAGGTAATGTTGGTAATTACGTTGGTAATAGAATTGCAGACAGCTTGATCAATGTTTACCAAGAGTGTGGTAGTTTAAGTCAATCTTATGCTTTTCAACATGGCTTCCCAATTCTACTTCCTAAGTCTACTTCATCATGGTATATAACATAATTTGCATCCCATCTTTATCCTCCTAGAAAACTGGAGTATTTTGAAAGTATTGCGCTTGGAGTAGAAAGGACGATACATGGACGATCGTCAAGCTCGTATCCTCAGAAAAATTATTCTGAGTTCCAGACAGGAATCGAACCTGTAACCTTCTGATTCCGACTTCCGATTGTCTACTCCAAGCTCTCCCACATTCACTACAGCAGTGTATATATTAACACATCCAAACGTTACCGCATAGGCAGTATATCAATCGAACAAGTACATCATTGTAACCTTTGCTCTCCATATCGGTGGCTCGATGACAAGGGTGGATATAGAGATTTTCATGACTATAAAAAGTAAAAATTTACGTCATAGCGAATTAAGTTCATGCGAAGTTCGACTGATTGTATTTGGAACGACTAAGTCGTTCTTTCCAACTGAGGAAGTCGTGAATTAAGACTGGATCGTCAAACTTTTCATGAGCCGAACTAAATGTATAAATTATGATGTTTATTTCAGCCAAAGCGCATGCGCAGAATGTATCGTTTACTCGTAAAGGGCACAAAATAACTTGATCCATTCGAATGATGAAAACATTTGCTATTTGTGTTTTGATAACACAAAATATTGTTGTCTTTCTTGTAAAATGCCTATTTGCAACAAATGTTCTGAATTTGAAGAGAATGAAGACACAGATGGCTGGATTGTTGGGAAAAGCGTCGGTTATTGTGAACCTTGTAAAAGGCAACTCTTAACCCAACCGGGAAATCAACGAACGAGCAAAAAACAAGTGCGGAAGGGGGAAAAGGTCAAACTCCCGAGCCCAATGGATACATGTAAGTGAGCAATTGTCACTGTCTTCATTAGATTTAATATTTGGAGCATATTTTGCAATTTCTTCGTTCAAACAAAGTCTTCTTTTAAAGTGCCTATGAAACGAAAATTAAGTTTGTTTTATTTGAAAGAACTTTTAAAATAATGAAGAATATTAATTTATAGCTCTTTCATATTTCACTTGGTTCTCAAGATATTTAGACTTATGTGATATTCAAATGAGATAACCTATGACGTCAAAGGGTTTGCAATACATTTTAACATATTGGAAAATCGTGTATATCTTTAAGATTATTAAACGAAATCACTTGAAAACTTTGCATGTGGATACAAACCACTAAACTGAAGAACATCGTTCAAGTTTCAATGTTGCAATAGTAATAATATAGTCCCCAGACCTCTAAGTCCTCTAAGTCTCTTTGTCAAAAATCTCTGTTTTCTGACATAGCTGTGTTGCACCAAATTTAAACTTCAGTTTAGAATTGGTTAAGTCTGTGAAAATCTGCTAAACCACTACCAACCCGCAAATGTTTGGGATGGAAGAGAAAACAAATAATTTTATTTTAGAAATCAAGATGTCTGAAAACTAATTTGTTACCATGGCGACCATAAAACTAAAACGATGTTCTCCAGTTTAGTTGTCTGTATCCACATGCAAAGTTTCAAGTGATTTCGTTTAATAATCTTAAAGATATACACGATTTTCCAATATGTTAAAATGTATTGCAAACCCTTTGACGTCATAGGTTATCTCATTTGAATGAAATATGAAACCAAGTGAAATATGAAAGAGCTGTAAATTAATATTCTTCATCATTTTAAAAGTTCTTTCATAAAACAAACTTAATTTTCGTTTCATAGGCACTTTAACAACAGTGGATTTGCTGGTGATAATCCTGAGAACAATGACGAGTCCAATGATACTAACGGAGATGAGTGTGAAGGAAAGTAAAAAAAGAAGCAAAGCAAATCAGGAAGAAGGTCGACATGGTCTGAAGAGCAGCTTAATGACTTCGTGAACATTATTGTCAACAGTGAGGGCTACAAGAAGAAACTCATCTTCCAGAACTCAAAAAACCAAAGAAATGGAGTTATTTATTAAAACATTCTTGTCGAATTGAAGCAGAGGTGTGTTCAAAGGGGAGAGAACATATCCTTTACTTTTGAGCAACTGAGATCAAAATTTAAAAAGTGCGTAGGAGAATGCAAACAAGCTGCAATGACTATCAAGAAACAATTTTCTTGAAGAGAAGGGTTATGGAGCATGGTTCAACCAACTGTACGCCATCATAAAAACAAGAGATTCATGTCAACCTCACCAAGCCATAGAATAGAACCTTCTGTGTCTACTTCTGGAGTTGATGTAGATGAAAGTCAAAACTGGTGAGTCTCCCAACAATAAAGCTTCTGGTGAACCAGAGAAGCTGTTTGTGCCATTGAAGACAAGGAGACTCATTATCTGAAGTCCTTCATTTAATGAAAAGTGTGGTTGAGAAAGATCCTACAAAAGATCTCGTGCAATTTATGAAAGATGATATTGATGATGCCGGTGATATAGGCTCCTCTGTAACTGTCTGCCACTGCAAGTCATTCTCAATTTTGCTGAGAATTTTGAAATGAAATTCCGAATAGGTGTACCCTGGGTGCCAGAAGTTCTTCCGCGTTTTGCAACAAAGATCGCCTTCTTTTCGAATTTTGGAGCATTCTCATCAGGAGAAATCGCTTTACACGGCATAAACTTCGCTTGAGACTCACCATTTTAAAGAACCCGCATGGATTCTCTCAGGGTAGCAGTATACTAAACTTCTCGGCTTAACACGTGAAACACTCGTTAAATCATTGAGTTTTGATATTTTATTCGATCTAGCAATAATTGTAAAGAATAATAAGTATAAGTATTGGATAACAAATAATGGTTGAATATACCTGTGTGCTATCTTCAAGTGATATACAGTATAATAACAACAAACTTACTTCTTTGCCAGGTCTTCGCGATCTACAGTTACTCATAAACTTCAGGTTAGCTCTGATACAGGTTAGCATGCGTCCTTTTTATTTAACACTGAACAGTCTGTCTCAATATATCTTAAATGTGCATCAAATTACGTGTCAATATGTTAATCGGTTAATCATGCATTAATCACTTATATAATATAAAGTTCTGTCAACGACACATCCTCTGCCCCCATAAGGAAGAGTTCCTTATCAATTTTTTCTTCTACATCCTCTGCCGGATGGCTTATGGTATTTTGCGAAACGAAACGGCAATTTGCGAAACGGGAATTTGTCTCATAATAACATATCTTACCTTTCTTTTATTTTCTCTCTTTTCTCTTATCTTTTCTGTAAATCTTACCGTGATTTCCACCAAAATCAAAAAGTTCAATGCAATTTTTCTCTTTTGTTTTTAATTTTTCTCTCTTTTTTTCGATTTTGATTTATGACAATACTTCGTGCAGTCATATTATAGCGTTTCAATTGTTACGGTATTTGTGCCCGCGAGTTGCTGCGCTGCCTGTCCCATTTTCCGAAAGGCGTGGCCGATTTAGCAAATTGTTTAGGTTAGAGTACGTTTTGTGGGGGCATACTCCCCACAAAATGTTGAATTTTGGTAGGTTCAGAAGTGCATTTTCGGTGATTTTCGGGAACAATTTACTTATCATATACAATTTAGCTTTGCGAAAGGGGGCGTACACGCCTTGCGCCACCCCCTAGATCCGCACCTGACATGTTTTTATTTACAACAACAATTGGTCCAGACAAAAATGTTCTTAAAAGTCAGCAGATTAAATTAGCACATAAAATAATTATTAGCATGGAATTTTTTATCACTTTCATATTGCAACTATTGTTATTAGTTTTGTTGATATCCTGTGAACCAATAAATATATAAATAGCATTTTGTAGCAATAAATAAATAAAACCAATAAATAGCATTTTGAACAACGGACCGCACCTTCACTTTTTTCACACACAGTTCAAGTGTTTTACTAAAAAAATTGTATTTCCCTGGCAACATGTACTGTTGCTGGAAATTTTAAGATTACAGTTATTAAATGATATACATGCTGTTTATTGCGTCACTTTAATATTCTTTTATGTTCTTAATAATATTCTTTTAGACGGAATATAAGATAAAGATAGCCGTTTCGCAAACTCTCGTTTCGTTTCGCAAAATACCATAAGCGCTGCCGGATTAATCACGGCGATCTTGGTCACAGGTCTCGAGTACTCTCGTGACGCCGTTTTTCCCTTGATGTTCCTAACTTTACCGTCTTTTCCTGGATAGACTTCAACCACGCGTCCGACATTCCATTTTCTTCGTACTGCGTTTCCGTCTGCTAGGATTACTACATCATCCACTTGTACATTTCGTCTCTCCACGTTCCATTTTCGCCTTGGCACAAGAAACAGGAATACGTCCCTTGTCCATCGTCTCCAAAATTACTCAACGATCTTCTGGATAAACTGGACTCTTGTTTCCTGGAATGGGCCTTGTGGCACTTGCGGAGATGCCCTGCCCAATAGCATATTGTTAGGGCATAGATAGGAGCCATCATTGGGTGGCCGTCCAATTGGTCTTTGGTTGACAAGGTTCGCCACTTCCAGTAAGCAAGTATACAGTTTCAAGGGAGTACGTACATGCTCACCAACTGCTTTCTTTAGGGCCAATTTGCAGTTTTTCACCAACGCCTCTGCACATCCATTCTGATGTGGCGCCACAGGGGTTATAAACTTCCACTGCACTCCTTGTTCAGCACAGTAGCACTAAAGTACCTTCTTGTCAACTCCTTGGATCATTTGGCGAAGGTCGGTTAATGCACGCACAAATTGAGTACGGGATATCCACGTATGGAAAACAACCTTCGTAGCATCTGGATAAATTCTATCGCAGAACAATCAGTGGCAAATTCTAGATGAACAGCTTTAGTATTTAGGCAGGTGAAAATCACCCCGTAATGTTTAGTTTTCTTGTTCCGTCCGACTTTGACTGTCAGTGGTCCAAAGTAGTCACATGGCGTGTAGTGGAGGGGAATGGGGCGTCAGTCGCTGTTGTGGAAGGTTAGCCATTATCTGCGTTTCGGTTTTTGGATTCGCTCCCCGACATGTTGCACAACTTGACTTTATGGTATTGGGTAGATCATGTATCTTCAGTTCATTGGCATTCGCTCTAACTTCAAGACCTTTTTGGCTTCTTTGATCCAAAAGGTTCGATTCTGTTCCACGTTCTCTATTGGCCATTCTTCTTTCGGTAGGTGCTATACTGTTCTTCCACCTGTCTGACAGCTTAGCAACCGGCAAACCTCGAGACACATTGCCTGCAACATTATGCTCGGTAGGGATGTGTCTCCATTGGATAGGTTGGACGTTGCTTTGTATTTCCCTGACACGACTTGAGACAAACGGCTTGAGCCTTTTCCCTTTACTGTGGATCCACGCCAGTGTAATCGCACTATCGGTGAACAAGATACTTTCTTCATGTTAATCGTTAATCATGCATTAATTTAATCAGTTATTAATTACTTATGTAATATAAAGTTACGTCAGCGACACACCGCGCTTTCCCGCGCTCTCTTCGCTGAGTATCTGCTGACCGCACATTACTCGTTTTTTATGAACTTAATTTGTTTCGGCTTAATTAAGTTCGACGTTTGACTCAACTGGCCAAATTAATTATCCGGGTCAACTCAAATGTAAGTTGAGTTCGGCTCATGTGAAGTTTGACCCGGGCCTAACTCATCGTTGTACACTTCAATGGCAACAGATTTTCAATTATTGCATCCATCTCCCCAATCAATTTGTATCACTGCAATTTTGTAATACTTCTACTGTAGGATGGTGACTGGCAAAAGTGTGTTGTACAATGAATAATAGTTAGCAACCCTGACCTGATTTTTCAAAATTAACCAAACTCACCTTACCTGCATAATTTCAATGGATGGCAAATAGTTGAAAATCATGCGAGTTCAGCACATACTTGCCATCGAAATGCTGAACTTATATGATTTTCAACTTTTCGACCTTTTGTATAAAATTCAAGTTTAAATGATCAAATGTAATAAAGTTATCATACAGATTCGCCACTGCAAAGGATGTTGGCCATTCTCATTCTGGGATGTTTTGAAGTAAATAGATCAATAATTTCATCGAAATCTACAGGAATTTCACGATGTGCATATGGCATGAGTGCAAGTCCATTTAATATTTCTTGACCCATTGTGCTACGCAAGTAATTTTTCAAATGACGAAGACAGGATATGGATCTTTCACAAGAACAAGATGTCACAGGTATTGTTGCAAGGATTTTCAAAATGGCAAATACATTAGGGAATGGTGGGTCTACAACTTTTAAAGTCGGATATTTTTGGGGAACATCTTTCTTCTGAATAAAGAATTCTGCCCTTTTTTGCACCCACATCCTTTGCCACAGTTCCAATTCAGCATATAGAGATCAACAGCATTGGAAATATCATCAGCATAATCATCACAAAATTCATAAACATTAGCTTTCATGTTGGCAGGTTACTAAGCAGTACCACTGGAAAAATTGACATTCCTTTGCAACAGGTGGAGGAAATCTTGAGTTGGAGCTGCTGTAGTGCATGATCGAGAAAAACGCTGGTCAGGTTAATCTTGTAATATTCATTGGTGGATGTAGACAGAGCATTGTTTCGATGAACTTGCCGTTGTACTGTTCTTGGTTGGCTTCGTTCAATTCCAATCTCGCCTGCCAGTTGTACAGCTTCTTCATTAATGTTGGATTGAAAATCTTCAACAGTTTCTTTTAAGTTAGAAATTTCCTGCTCAGCTTTCAGAATGTCCATCTCTTCCCGTTGTAATTTAACAGTGGCCAGTCTAGTTACAGTAAACCAAGTATGTACATGACTATAACCAAGGAAACAATAAACTGAAAATTAATCGCATTGCTCAATGCCTGAGCATCATATCTGTTGTTGGAATTCCAGTTACCAGTACCAGCAGCATTATCCTCACCATTCTTATTCAACCAGATATCTTCTAAGGTGGCTAAAATTGCAACAAATAGTTCAACAATTCTATCCAAACCATCAATACGAGAAATCCATCTTGTATGGCAAACATCACATAAAACTCTGTGCTTACTAGCTGGAAGTGAAGACTTGATCTTGTTCACCAGGTGATATTGGCATATAGGTGAATTGGCCCTTAAGAAAAGGTCTATAGGCGCCTATAGGCAATGTGCCAATTGCCTATAGAAGCATATAGGTCGCCTATAGACAGGCCTATAGACTTTTTTTGTTAGGGGAAAAGAAAGCAGAGTTTTCTGACAGTTCCCATCATGTTTCTTACCATTTGCAGTGAACAAGTACCAGCAACACATAAATTTAATCGATGATTCATGCAGTGCACATATAAAGCTTTTTTAAAAGCATTTGAATAAGTGTAGATGCAACAACATACCTGCCAGCCATGTTTCCAGCACCATAATAAGATTGACTGTAGAGGTCAATCATCCATCAACAAACCAAGGTCAGAAATTGCATTAAATTAGTTGCTTGATTGCTTCGCCCAAGGTACCTTCGTCACAGAGGTGAAAACCAAAAAATTCCTCTCGGATGTTTCTTGAGGCATCAACAAATCTTATGACCAGTGACAAATTTTCTTTGTTCGACACATCAGCTGCTTTGTCGGCCAAGATTGAAAACAATCTACTGCACTTTATTTCTTCTGATAATTTTGAGAGGATGTGAATGCCTACAGTAGATATGATCTCGTTCTGAACGCTACGTTGTAGATATGATCTCGAACTTGGAACGCTACGTTGCATTTATTGGAGTATTCGCTAGATGTTCCTTCAGCTTCGTATCACCACTGTCGAAGTAAGGCTGGTATCATCTGGGTCGTCATCTCTCCTTCCTGCGAGTGGTATATTACTCTTACCACAGAAAATCACGGTCATAATGATGGACTTCATCTTCTCACGGTTTTCGTTAATACGTTCTTGCATCTGCTGGTCCACCTGCTGGTCAGTCGGAACCGCTTGCAATGACAGAATGGTCATATTGGCCATAAAATCCGCCATTGCAATGACAGAATTACCATGCGTTGTGTCTGTGTTTCCTACAGAATGACGTTGAAACCTCGAACTAGCAGTGATCCAGAACGTAAGGGGAGATTTGTATAATTTATTCAATTTGTTGCCATTCTTCCCAACAAAGGTATGGTACACAAAAAGCACCATCCAGGTACTTCGCAAGCCAAGGAAAGCGCACGAGCCATTCAAACCTGAACTTTCGTAGCTTTCCTCCAACTTCACACGTTTGAGGAAAAACAAATAACTGATCTGGTTTCCAGATATTTTGAATATAGCGTAAATCGTTTGGTAAACAAGTCCAATATCGAAAGGAGAACAGTCTTCCTTGACAAACAGGTTGTTGTCCATGAGAGGCATTTCGTATTTATGATCTAACTAGTTCATGACTAGTTCACTCTAATTGGGTTGAAGGCGATTAACCAATAGGAGACAGTTTTGACTAGTTCACTCTAAATTGCCTGATCTTGTATGAGTCGCGCGGCACTCGACCGCCCCATTCTGCCCTCCCTATGGGCCCCCTCCCCCAAAAGCCTATAATGCAGGCTATCATTTAGCAAAATAGACATGTTGAAACTGCAGACGTGGTGAAAGTAAAAATATCAATGAAAATAACACTTGCAAACATGGGTAATAAAAATAGAAAGGCATTACTAATTGTTATTTTTTATCAAAATGTGACTAGTTTCCGGAAACTAGTTGAACTAGTCTGGATCCACCCCTGCTCAATGGTTAGAGCATCTCACCGGCAATCAGAAGGTTACAGGTTCAATTCCTGTTTGGGACTTTTTCTGAGGATACGAGCTTGACGATTGTCCATGTATCGTCTGTCTACTCCAAGCTCTCCCACATTCACTACAGCAGTGTATATATTAACACATCCAAGCATTACGATCCAAACATATGACGATCGTACACATGTATCGTATATCAAATATTGTATAGGAACTGTCACAGGGCTGAAAATAACGGCCGGTCAACAGACAATGACCGGTCACTTTTTTACCTCACTGGTCATTTTGACCGGTCGACACATTTGTATACCTACCGATCGAATTTCAATCGTTTTTTCTCTTCGGCATATCTGCTGAAATCTTGTCAGAGAAAGACTGTATATTTCATGGCGAGTACGTAATTTCACTGTAAGTACTGTACGTCAAGTTACGTATGACAAAAACATTGTTTGTTCTTGTCCAAAACGTAAATATAGGGTTGGTGCCTGTTCACTTTTACAATGTGATTGCTAACGTCTTGAGCGTTTAAAACATGAAACAATAAAAGCGATTTCTCGAAACAAATTCGTTATTATTTGTTTCACTGTGAGTGTATGCGTATTAATGAGTTAAAATCATTTTGACCGGCGACCTACCGGCCGTTATTTTGAGCCCTGCATATACCATGGTGTCATCTTGTTCACAACTTTGACGCTTTGGGCCCTTGTTCTTGTAAGGTGGGACAGAATTGGGATTTTTAAATTAATGATGATTGCAAATGACTTAAGATTTGAAAATGGTTTTCAACAATATCAAAAATTTGTTCCACAGATTTTCTGGTTTGTTCGTCAGTGTTTCATTTTATGCAATCCATAACTTTATTTTCAGGTTTTCATTCACTTGCTTGATTAAGGTACTTGTACTGTCCACAATATTGTTGATGACAACCTTTCAGGAGAGAATAATAATAAGAAAACTTAAAATAAATACACTTAAATGGTGGGCGAGGGGGTTGTGCATTCAATGTATTTGTAGTATTCGCACCTAAAAAGCCAGCAAGCAGAGTCTCCAATAAATGAATTTATAATTTCGGACAATTTTATTTATAGAATAAAGCTTTCTAGCAAAAACATACCTTTGGTATCTTAGACTGTGATTGGAGTTTAATGAGAAATTGAGCAGCGCAGTTCTTGTAGTGCACTTGTTCATGTTGATAATTGTGAGCATTGTCAAACTAAATAAGAATAGCACTCACAAGAGCTGAATCTTTAATGCTTATTTTCAGAGAAAATCTCAAATGCTAATGCAAATAACATATCAACATAGGCTGTATATTGATTATTCCATTCATTTTCAGAAATATATATGTATGCTGTTTGGAGCCTAACTCACTTGTTTTAGATAGTGTCCGTGAAGGGCTTTGGTTCCAAACATCAGTACTTTATTGTCTAAAATATCCAGTTCACCAAATCTAGCCTAACCTGTCATGAACCTTCAGCTCATTCATTTATATATATATATATATATGTTGTAATCTGTTAGGGCTAGAGGCCTACTTTTATAGGCTTTTTAATTAAGACCCCTAGTTTACATTATATTTATTAATTGATTATTATATGGTCAGTTAAAAGTTTTAAAATAGAAAGAAGAATAAGCTATAAAAATGATAAAAAATTAAAATAGAAAGATATTGTGTATATAGTATATTCCAAACCATGTATATTTTACATCACATGATGCAAATACAATTTACATGTATACCATAAAAATACATGCACACACATGTTTACCATACACATACATTATTACCACATATTGCATATGTATCATATACATATATAATAATACAATGCAATTATAAATACAGATAACTATATATACTACAATCGTAAAAAAAAACAATTGCAACATACATAATTATACAATGCTCATGTGACAACCTCAAAATTCCCGTGTTCGGATAACCTGATCCAAACACGGGTATTAGCCAATCAGAACACATGTAGCATACTTGTTATTTTATAAGTACCTTTTCTATACCCCTCTTGACACTAAAATATCAAGGAGGGGTATGAAATTTTTAAACATTATTTGAGGGGTATCAAGTAATTTCTTGAATGGATGGACGGGGTATGAAACATTTTTCTAAATTTTGTAAGTAGCATCTGCAACCCCCCCCCCCCCCCCCCCATTACACATACTTAATGACCGCTCCCTAACTATATATACTACAATCGTAAACAAATAATAGCGTAGAGTCTGGCTGCTATTAATAGCTCAAAAAGCGGACAAACAAACCAAATTTGACTCACAAATGATTGCAAATGAGCTATTTCTTTTGTTATGGCCGCAAGAATTATGGGTAAAAGCGGACAAACATCGGTACTGACGTCATCTCGACGGAGCGCTATTGCAACATACATAATTACAATGCACATGTCACAGAGAAAAGACTTTGCCATGACATCGATTATTTTACTAATTTTCATTAGTTATAAGCAGTATTTTTTCATTTTTCTTTTGAAAATGTTATACAGTAGGATTTGATATTTTAAATTGCTGCTGTAGACAGGATACGAGACACAACCCAAGTCAAGATTACCGTACAGAAAAAGTCTACAGGCGCCAATAAGCAATGTTCCAATTGCCTAGGGGCACGTATAGGCATCTATAGGCTAATAGGCTTGTCTATGGGTCGCCTATAGCTTATGTTCCAATTGCCTATAGACTTTTTCTGTTATGTATAATCAATCGACATTAAAATCACGCTCGATTTTCAATGATGTATGTTTTTTTGTATGTCCACAGATTTATGACGTTTTACGACGTAACTCGTAGATGTTCGTGTAATCAGTTATGCAGTTACTGTATCTATTGTAATTTATATTCATGATAATTTATGTTAATTTATCATTTAAAGGGCGTACTTAATTTGGAGCCTAGCTCTGTTGTACTGTCCTGCACCTTGTATTAATTAGGTGAAAGTGTAATAAATAAAAAAATAAAAAATCGCTGGATGCGAAAACTATCCGAATCAAATGTTTGGAACTCACCAACAACACCATTGCAAACAAAATAAAATCTCTTTAGTTACGAGGGCCATGATCCTTTGTGAAGAGATTCGTTCGTCAATCGTCATATGACTTGGTCTGCTTTAGAGCTGAACTTCTGGCAGCTGTGCTTTAGTCTGGTTGTGCTTGCGAATTATAACTTCGATTTCAGTGAGGAAAGATTCTCCTATTTATATATTTACCTTCTATTTTAGGTGTATATTGGTGTGAGTTGATTGTTTCTCACAATATTGATCATGCACATCCATGTCCCTTATACACAGCTGTGAGATATAAGCAACAGAATACTCATACACAGCTGTAAGATAGAAGCAACAATATATTGAACTGTATTTTTATGCAAGAAACGAATTCTGATTAACTTAGTTTATCAACTGTTATAATGGCAACTTTTTGTGTTCATATTGAACTGTATTTTTACGCAAGAAACAAATTCTGATTAACTTAGTTTATCAACTATTATAATGGCAACTTATTGTGTTCATATTGAACTGCATTTTTATGCAAGAAACAAATTCTGATCAACTTAGAAAATGGTTCTCGACTGTGATTGGCTGATTCGAACATTTTCCTGTATATTATTAAGTAATAGTATGATTTTATTTTAATTTAATCAATTTTCCAAATGTACATTAAATTATACAATTAGTTAATTATAATGCAATTTGAGGTAGGCTCAAAACAGAATACATGATTCCCTATCATAAGCCACCTATAACATTGACTAAACAATATAAAATTCTAAAAATTTTACAGTAACTAATAATACAAAATTAATATTTCTCATGCAATTTGGAAAAAACATGCACTTGTGAGTTCTCAAAAATAGCACTCGTGCTATTTTGATAGTCTTTGAAAAACTCACTTGTGCATGTTTTTTTCCAAATTGCATGAGAAATCAAACTATTACCTATACTTATCAATTGTTATAATGTCAACTTTTTGTGTTCATATTGAACTGCATTTAATATGCAACCTTGTATGGAGAACTATGTTACACAACTATTTTATATTTATGATCAACTTCATTTTGATGCAAATGTTCAACTTACATCTGTTTAATATTACACATGTTCATGAACTACTATATTGTGAATAGATGTTGAGAACGGTTACAACACAAGGGGAGGCAGATGTGCAACATGTGCAGGGGGCACTGGCTGTGCATAATGAATGTCTTACCCGAGTGCCCCAGAGTACCTATGGTCCAGCAAGCTCATTGTGAGCTCCATATACAGCTAATTAAAAAAAGGTTGTCCTTCTGAAACTCAAAACCTTAAACGTTAAACTATGAGCGCGCAATGCATCATGGGAATACATGACCTGTTTTCGCATTAATTAACTGTGCAGAGTGAAAATTTGACAAAATGCCGCGTGCGTATAGCCGAAAACGTGGGCTTTCAAATCGATGAAGTGAGCATCTTTTTACAGAGGTCAATTAAAGAAAATGATTTCGCTATATTTGCGAAACTCGAATGCCAGACACGCCTGTTATCGGCAGGCCATACGCTTGCGTAGCAATATTATGCGTAGCACGTTAATCAAAGAATTCCCA
Organism: Chrysogorgia sp. JL179-B06; assembly: GCA_035772405.1. Classification (NCBI taxonomy): domain Eukaryota; kingdom Metazoa; phylum Cnidaria; class Anthozoa; order Scleralcyonacea; family Chrysogorgiidae; genus Chrysogorgia; species Chrysogorgia sp. JL179-B06. Next base: position 697,363 of record JAYKKM010000267.1, on the reverse strand, counting down.
GTGGGACTCTAAATTTATTCTAAACTACAGAACGACGCGAGATGAAATTTGCCTGCGAGGTACGCGTTTGGTATGAAATTGAAATTAGTTCTAATTAATTCCCATGTGATTTCAAAGGGTCCACTTCTTCGGGATTGCATTTTACATGCACGTAATTGCATACCAAACTAGTAATTCGCTGACATTGGGCATTCTTCGCATTCACTTCGCATTCACTTTGCACGCACTTTCAAACAAGTTACCTTATCTGTACAGAACAAGTTAATGTCAAAATGGATGAAGGAGAAACTGTCAACGTGATATTTAAGGTTGTTCATCAAGCCAATAGATCAAAGTTTGACACGTACAGGCGTCAAAACGTTCCGATATTTGATAGCGTAGAAGATTTGAGAGCATTTCTTCTAGAAAATTTCCGCGAGGAACTGTCCACACCCGTAGACGCAAACTCGTTTCGTCTTGGTTACATAATCGGCAGAAATCAACGGTTCACTATCAGCAACAGTTCCAACCTCGACGATGCATACACGTCAGCTAAAGATGGTTGGATCATTTTATGGGCGGAAATGATCCAAGACAAGCCAACGTCGTCATCTAGGGGACAAAAACGAAGACGATCTGACGTTTTGCTAGATTCAAACGATGAAGGTACACGTGTTCGAATTATTTGCCCATTTTGATAAGATTAATAAACTATTTCAACGTAATTTGCGTTATTTTAAACACATTTATAGCTATACCTACACAATCTCGATCTTGAGTTTTGAAATCCGACTGCAAAACTTAAAAGAAAAGCACGTGCAAGATACTCCGGAGTTTAAACTGAGAGTCTGGGGCTAAAATGCTGGTAATGTACCACAATATTATCTTCACATACATGTAATCATCTGACTTATTTTCACCACAACTGAATCTATACTTCTGTACTGTCATTTTAAAGGTTAACGGGACACACACCAGTGAGGACATGCCACCGAAAATCCCGTTCTTCACCGGCCAAAAACCAAAGAGTACTCCGCGACAAACAGTGGAAGCAGTTCCACAGACTGTTGAGCGTGGCGAAGATGACATGGAAAGAAAGGTATGGGCATGTTGACGTATGCAATTCCTTATACTGTAGTCCCAAGTTAATTTTAAGTATCAGTGCTTCACGGGCCGGGGCTACGATTAGTCCTCAAAGCAAGTTAAGCTTGCATTGTATTCTACTTGAAACGTATACAAATATTCACATTATTAATTATTTCTATAAATAATTTTTCAGTTAAGAATGCGTTCAGCTATCATCCAACAACTGAAAGACCTGAAAGGTTTGGCAGAAGCGAAATCTTTTGACAGAAATGTCACATCTGTAAATAGCTTAAATAAAAAATAAAATAAAATTTTAAAATAAATACTATTTTTATTCATTAACGTTGTTACGCGTATTCAGCATGTCTAATATAGTTTCGAATTTCTTCATCTGTCACTTGAAGAAATTAATGCAGAACCAGCAATTCTGGATCGGGCGAATCCTGCCAAGCAATGTCGTTTTGTCGAATATAGCTTTTCGACTGTGAAAACAGCTCCTCACAAGGCATGAAGTCAGGCGAATAGGGTGGCAGAAATATAAGAAGCGCTCCTGTAGCATTTATCGCATCAACAACTTCTCGTGTGTGGTGAATAGCTGCATTATCTGCAAGAATCGTAATATTTATAGGCAAAACTTTAGACAAAGCGAAATCTACAGGGTGTATAAAACAAAACGCAACCTCGGAATTTCCCAAGAAATCCACTTTGTTCTTAAGCACAAAAGATTTTAGGCCCCTGGGAATTTAAAATAGCTTCTAATGGTATAGTCCCTGGAGCATAACTGTCGAATTAATAATAGTTATACACCCTGTATAAGGGGGTGTATAAAAAAAACACCAGCTAGAAAAAATACTTTACCGAGAATAACAATGGATCGAGGATTAAAACCATCAAAAGGGAGTAAGCATGGGGTCAGTAGAGTATTAACAAAGTCAAGGAAAGTTTCACCGTTGACATGTCCTTCATACAGTCCGACATCTAACAAGCCTTCGTTGTAACTTATGATAGGAATCGCGGTTATACGTGGTCCCCAAGGAGAATAGCGTCTTCTGACTTTCGCTCGTTGTCCTTTCAAACTGTACCCATACGATCTTAAAATTCTCTTGTCCTGCAAATGTATGAAATGAGCGAATATCATGGATTGTTCGATCGTTACTTATGACTTGCTTTCGCACAACTATTAGCAAAGTTACTCACAACACCAACGGCAACACTAAAGTTTTTGATGGTCTAATGTACACATTCCAATAACTTACATATCCACTCTCGTCCAAGAAAACGAACATATCCTCTGAGAAGAAGCCCGTTACCGCTCTGAATTCAACCCTTGCATCATCACATTTCTGACGGGCGATTTTACCAAGCTAAATAGATTTAGATTTCCCTTAGTTCACCTGCATACACAACATATTAAGCATATTTCAGCATAAGTATGCAACCACATTGTTTAAAATACCAACCTTCTTTCGCGTAATGTTGTTGCGTTTCAAATAGTAACAGAGCGTTGAACACGCATATTCTGACCCCGTTTCTTCATAAATTTCGTGCAGGATTTCAGATAGCGTTTTCTCTGGGTGCTGCAGCAAAACCTCCATGATTACGAGCTCCTCGTGCGGGTGCATCGCTACGCAAGCGTATGGTCTGCCGATAACAGCTGTGTCTACATGGGCTAGCATACGAAATTTCCGCAAATATCGAGAAATCGTTTTCTTTGACATCTGTAATAAGATGCTCACTTCATCGATATGAAAGCCCATGATTTCGGTCAACCAAATTGCTCTCCATCGTAAGTCTTGGCTATACGCACGCGGCATTTTGACAATTACCTTCACTCCTAGTCTTGCAATAGTTAATTAATGCGAAAAAAAGACCGTGCGTTCCCATGATGCATTGCGCGCTCATAGTTTAACGTTTAAGGTTTTGAGTTTCCGAAGGACAACCTTTTTTGAATTAGCTGTATATGTAGAACTCACTGCTCTGGTATTACCTAAACCATATATAAACGCATGTGTATGAGGCTGTACTACCTCCGCTGTGATTTTGACAAGCCCACCACTTATTTTTGCACAATATCATAACTGCCTTGGATTTCGAGGCAGCACTTCCCTTGCGATAGTAACTTCTAGTTTAGAGTCTAGTTTGTTGAAAACATTAACCCCTTCATTAGAAATGGTATGTTTTGCATAATTTGTTCTTTTATATATAGGATTTATGAAGTTGTGATGCGTTTCTTGTGTTGTATTGATGAATTTGATTATTTTTGACAAAATAGTTTGTGAATATTTCTAGTAGATTATTTAAGTAGTGGTATCGATACATGAATACGTTAGTTACAAGCTGTCCAATCTCTTCGAAATTAATCATTTCTCACATTGCAGGTTTCTCTGAATTTTCTTCTGTGCAATTGATTTCCCATCCTAGATCACATTTTTCTATAAAAAAAGTAAGATAAATAATAATAGAGTCAGCATAGACCATGGTTGGAGTCAGACGTGTTGTTTTGAGATCTCACCGATTATAAAAATGTAATCTATTTTAGTCTACTTTAGGCCAGCTTTACACTAGTACGGTACGGTAAGTGATCCAGAGTAGGTTGGCGCACCGTTGTGAAATTTACGTCTGTTTACACTACAAAGGACAGCGAGTTTTGTCGTTGACATCAGCAGTTTTTTTACTATGTACATGCGTATTGCCCGACATATTTTACAAAATGGCGAAGCGAAAAGCTGATGTCAAGCATGTTTACAAGCCGTTTTCTTTTTCCCAGGAAGCTCTCCGCACTCGCGATTGCAGAGAGGTTTAATGCTTGCATATAACCATATAAACCAGCTAAAATTATTATAATTGCTGCCGATAAACAACCAAAATAACCTGGCGACATTTTTCCCGCTAACATTTTAAACGCGTATGTATGTATATGTTTACACTACTACGCTACGTTAAATTTGCCGTGGCGTAGTGACTACGCTATGGCAAGCCACTCCGGATTAGACAGGTACATTGTAAACACAACAAAGAAACGTATTGATTTTTTAACGGATCACTTACCGTACCGTACTAGTGTAAGGCCTTAGTCTATCTTATGTGTTCCAGGTAGTTTTCAATAGGGTCCTGGTGGTCTACTGAATTTTATTTATGTTCTTTGAACTGGTCTTGAATTAAATTTTTTACTAAATTCGACCGACATTTGTTTGATAATGGCTGGTGTTAAAACCCGTTTGGCTAAAGTCGAAGATGAAGAGTCGTCGTTCGCTAACCGAATGAATAATTATATCAAGAATTCTGATGTATTTAAAGGTGTTATTGCTAGCGTGGTAAACGCAGTTATTCAAGATGTCGTAAAACCACTTTAAGCTGAAATTACTTCGCTTAAATCTGAAGTTAACATGCTTGAGACAAGACCACACACGTAAAAATCTCACAAGCTTGTTACAAACCTTGGGAACAAGTTGTAACAATGCTGTTGTTTCATCAAGCCATAACACGTTTGTTGACGACAACCTTGTAAGAGTCACATTACAGAGCCGTAACAAGTTGTTGGAACACGCATGTTGACAACAAGAAACATCAGACCTGCTGGAACAACTTGGAACAAGTCTGATGGTGTCATCAAGGTTGTTATAAGTATGGTTCAACAAGCTTGTTGCAGGTACGCTTTCACACATCTGGATCAAGCTCTCTGACAACCTGTGACATCCTTATCATTACAACATTACAACCAAGATCTAACTTGTCGAAACAGCCTTTCAACAAGCTGCACTGTTTAACAGACCACTGACGAGAAAAATAATTTCGTAG